>JAQJVL010001508.1:0-178877 GCA_035578905.1 Stictocephala bisonia | reverse complement strand
GATATCCCTAAACAGCACGCTGTTTTGTTGCTTACTGTACTTGACTATGTCAAGCGGGGACTCTCTTTATGTGAGCAGACTACATCACTTTTGTCATCTGATGAGGGTATAGAATATTTAAGGGAAGGTCAATAGCAAATTGAATAGCTCGTGAACTTTTCCAGAACAGTCACATGTATTAGTACGTTGTATTACATTTGTTGTGTGTTACTTTACTATGCAAGGCTTTTTTTACCACAATAATGTATTTGTTAAGTTAAATTTTAAAACAAAATTGCAAGTTACTCATTGCACATTGCTCTAGTGTTATTTGACTTAGGCCTAGTAAAATGGTTTCCAAATGTAAAAGAGTTAAAATTTTTTTTACCTTAGTATTGCTTGAAGATCTTGAATATTTTTCTTTTTTCTTTACTCCAATATATATTTCGCCACTAGGTGTGGCATCTTCAAGGAGATATTGTTCTAAAATATTTATAATCACTAATACTATTTACATCATTTACACATGTTATAATTTTTATATTATTGTTTTGTTTTCTCTTTAGCGCTGTTGCCAAATTGGTGAGGTGTTGCCAGTTTTCTTTTTTGCTTCTTCTAGGTTGTGGATGGTTTTAAAGATGATTGAGTTATGGTAGTCTTCTTTTTTATTAAGTAGGGTGTCAGGTTCTATATTTATGTGCTTGAAAATATGATAGCTTTCTTGAACTTTGGCTACAGATTTGGATTTTGTTTTGTGGAGTATTTTTAGTGAATCGGAGAATGTTATATTGTGGTCTGGGTTTTGTTTAAGGTGTTTTGCTACCATTGAACTGGGGTTTGTATGGTGTTTAGCGTTATGTTCTTTAAATCTTTGTATGATCGATCGGTTTGTGTAGCCAATGTATTGTTTATTGCATGGGGGTGGACATGTGATTTTATAAACTCCGCTTGTATTTTCCGGATACTGCTTGATGGATTCTGTTTTATATGTTGGTATTGGGTTGGTTATAACTTTGTAAGCTGGGGTATATCCTGCTTTTTTAAATATTCTACCAACTTTTTCTGTGAGTTTGTCAGTATAGTTGATAGTTACATATTTTGGCTTAGTTTTCTGGGTGTCTTGGGAATTTTCGTTGTTTGTTGTTTTATTAATCTTTTTGTGAATTCTATTGATGATTGTGTCAATTATTGATGTATTATATCCATTGTTTGTTGCTATGGTTTCTATTATTTGTTTTTCTTTACGATATTCTTCGTCATCGAGATTGTAATTAAGTAATCTGTAAGTTAGTGAACGAAAAGCTGCCATTTTTTGGTTGTAAGGGTGGTTTGAGTCTGCAGGTATAACAAGATCTGTTTGGGTAGGTTTTCTGAAAATGCCAATTTTAACAGTTTTATTTTGTGTTTTGGGTATGGTTATGTCTAGAAAATTGATAGAGTTGTGTTTTTCAGTTTCCATTTTGAATTTGATGTTATTGTGCATTTGATTTAAATAATTTAGAAATGTTTTGGATTGTCTTTCGTTGGTATTTAGTATTATAAATGCATCGTCTACATATCGAGCATAGAATTTAATTTTATTTAAGTATGAGTTATGTTCGGAGAGTATGTATTTTTCTTCAAAGTTTTGCATGTAGAGTTCAGCTAGAGTGGCTGATAACGGACCTCCCATTGGAAGACCTTGAGGGTCATGGTAAATTTTGTTGTTATATGAAAAATAATTTTGTTCTGTTATGATTGTTGTTATTTTTACTATATCGTTTATTTCTTCCTCTTCAAAGTTGTTTGATGCTTTCAATTTCTCTTTAAGTATTTCTATGGCTTCTTTGCTTGGTATGTTTCGGTACATGTTATCAACATCTATGGTAGTTAGGGTATATCTGTCTTGTATTTGAACTTGTAGTAATTTTTGAATGAAATCTTTTGTGTTTTTACATGAAACAGCTGAGTGATTTGTGATTCCATTTTTTATTAGGGTGTTTATATATTTAGCTATTTTGTAAGATGGTGATGGTATGGCGTTGATTACTGGTCTTATTGGATGGTCGTCTTTGTGTGTTTTAATTAGAGGTTTGAATATTGGGGGTTTAGGTGAATTGTTGTATAGGTATTTGGTTTTTTCTGGGTTGATTATACAATTATTTTCTAGGAATACTTTGATTTCTTTATTGAATTCTTTTGTAGGGTCGTTGATTATGGTTACATTGTTACTAGTTAGGAAGTCTTCAACTTTGGTATTTAGTTTACTGTCGTAGATAATTACTGTAGAATTGGATTTGTCTGCTGGTATTATTTGGGCTTCATTTCGGGTTAGTTTTTCTTTTATGTTATTGACAGTTTTTGTTAAAGGTGGTTTTCTTTGGTTGGTGGGATGTGGGGTGGATTTAATTTCTTTGTTGATTATGTCAACAATACCATATCTGATTTTGTCTTTGTCTTCTGATTTTATATTCTGAAGGGCGATTTCTGTATTGATTAGATTGCTTATGATATTTTTATTGTTTTGTTTATTGGAATTAAGGTTGTATTTCTGATTCTGTTCTAGTATTTTAGTTTCATCTTCTTTAAATTGGATATCGGTTAAGTTTATTATTTTAGGGTAGAAATCATGATTGTATTGGGGATTTATTTTGTTTGTGTTATGTTTGGTTTTGGAAAGTTTCTTTTCTTGGATAGATTCTTTTTTATATTTTTCTTTGTTTACTTTTTTTTTTATATTATTTTTGATTATGATATATTTTTGAGGAGGTAGGTTGTGTTGTAGTGCTAGTTTTAATTCATTGATTGTTTTGTGTAGCTTTTGTTTCTTTTTATATAAGAATTTTATTTCATTTTTTAGCCATAGAAGTTTTGCTTGTGTTAGTGTCTTTTGGGCAGCTTCAGATTTATTTCTAATTGAGATTGAAATATAATTAGGTATGATATGATTATTTTTGCAAAATTTATTAAATTCAATGTTTAGGTTAGTTTTCATCAGTTGCACTTCTTTGTTAGTAAGTTTGCTGATTATTTCGTTTACTGGGATGGCTTGGCTGGCCATATTTAAATCTTTTATGAACCCAGTTTCAAGATCTGGTTTTATAAATTAAAATTTTTTTTTTACCTTAGTATTGCCTGAAGATCTTGAATATTTTTCTTTTTTCTTTACTCCAATATATATTTCGCCACTAGGTGTGGCATCTTCAAGGAGATATTGTTCTAAAATATTTATAATCACTAATACTATTTACATCATTTACACATGTTATAATTTTTATATTATTGTTTTGTTTTCTCTTTAGCGCTGTTGCCAAATTGGTGAGGTGTTGCCAGTTTTCTTTTTTGCTTCTTCTAGGTTGTGGATGGTTTTAAAGATGATTGAGTTATGGTAGTCTTCTTTTTTATTAAGTAGGGTGTCAGGTTCTATATTTATGTGCTTGAAAATATGATAGCTTTCTTGAACTTTGGCTACAGATTTGGATTTTGTTTTGTGGAGTATTTTTAGTGAATCGGAGAATGTTATATTGTGGTCTGGGTTTTGTTTAAGGTGTTTTGCTACCATTGAACTGGGGTTTGTATGGTGTTTAGCGTTATGTTCTTTAAATCTTTGTATGAACGATCGGTTTGTGTAGCCAATGTATTGTTTATTGCATGGGGGTGGACATGTGATTTTATAAACTCCGCTTGTATTTTCCGGATACTGCTTGATGGATTCTGTTTTATATGTTGGTATTGGGTTGGTTATAACTTTGTAAGCTGGGGTATATCCTGCTTTTTTAAATATTCTACCAACTTTTTCTGTGAGTTTGTCAGTATAGTTGATAGTTACATATTTTGGTTTAGTTTTCTGGGTGTCTTGGGAATTTTCGTTGTTTGTTGTTTTATTAATCTTTTTGTGAATTCTATTGATGATTGTGTCAATTATTGATGTATTATATCCATTGTTTGTTGCTATGGTTTCTATTATTTGTTTTTCTTTACGATATTCTTCTCCTTGAATGTGAATGAATCTCCTTGAAGATGCCACACCTAGTGGCGAAATATATATTGGAGTAAAGAAAAAAGAAAAATATTCAAGATCTTCAGGCAATACTAAGGTAAAAAAAATTTTAATTTATAAAACCAGATCTTGAAACTGGGTTCATAAAAGATTTAAATATGGCCAGCCAAGCCATCCCAGTAAACGAAATAATCAGCAAACTTACTAACAAAGAAGTGCAACTGATGAAAACTAACCTAAACATTGAATTTAATAAATTTTGCAAAAATAATCATATCATACCTAATTATATTTCAATCTCAATTAGAAATAAATCTGAAGCTGCCCAAAAGACACTAACACAAGCAAAACTTCTATGGCTAAAAAATGAAATAAAATTCTTATATAAAAAGAAACAAAAGCTACACAAAACAATCAATGAATTAAAACTAGCACTACAACACAACCTACCTCCTCAAAAATATATCATAATCAAAAATAATATAAAAAAAAAAAGTAAACAAAGAAAAATATAAAAAAGAATCTATCCAAGAAAAGAAACTTTCCAAAACCAAACATAACACAAACAAAATAAATCCCCAATACAATCATGATTTCTACCCTAAAATAATAAACTTAACCGATATCCAATTTAAAGAAGATGAAACTAAAATACTAGAACAGAATCAGAAATACAACCTTAATTCCAATAAACAAAACAATAAAAATATCATAAGCAATCTAATCAATACAGAAATCGCCCTTCAGAATATAAAATCAGAAGACAAAGACAAAATCAGATATGGTATTGTTGACATAATCAACAAAGAAATTAAATCCACCCCACATCCCACCAACCAAAGAAAACCACCTTTAACAAAAACTGTCAATAACATAAAAGAAAAACTAACCCGAAATGAAGCCCAAATAATACCAGCAGACAAATCCAATTCTACAGTAATTATCTACGACAGTAAACTAAATACCAAAGTTGAAGACTTCCTAACTAGTAACAATGTAACCATAATCAACGACCCTACAAAAGAATTCAATAAAGAAATCAAAGTATTCCTAGAAAATAATTGTATAATCAACCCAGAAAAAACCAAATACCTATACAACAATTCACCTAAACCCCCAATATTCAAACCTCTAATTAAAACACACAAAGACGACCATCCAATAAGACCAGTAATCAACGCCATACCATCACCATCTTACAAAATAGCTAAATATATAAACACCCTAATAAAAAATGGAATCACAAATCACTTCAGCTGTTTCATGTAAAAACACAAAAGATTTCATTCAAAAATTACTACAAGTTCAAATACAAGACAGATATACCCTAACTACCATAGATGTTGATAACATGTACCGAAACATACCAAGCAAAGAAGCCATAGAAATACTTAAAGAGAAATTGAAAGCATCAAACAACTTTGAAGAGGAAGAAATAAACGATATAGTAAAAATAACAACAATCATAACAGAACAAAATTATTTTTCATATAACAACAAAATTTACCATGACCCTCAAGGTCTTCCAATGGGAGGTCCGTTATCAGCCACTCTAGCTGAACTCTACATGCAAAACTTTGAAGAAAAATACATACTCTCCGAACATAACTCATACTTAAATAAAATTAAATTCTATGCTCGATATGTAGACGATGCATTTATAATACTAAATACCAACGAAAGACAATCCAAAACATTTCTAAATTATTTAAATCAAATGCACAATAACATCAAATTCAAAATGGAAACTGAAAAACACAACTCTATCAATTTTCTAGACATAACCATATCCAAAACACAAAATAAAACTGTTAAAATTGGCATTTTCAGAAAACCTACCCAAACAGATCTTGTTATACCTGCAGACTCAAACCACCCTTACAACCAAAAAATGGCAGCTTTTCGTTCACTAACTTACAGATTACTTAATTACAATCTCGATGACGAAGAATATCGTAAAGAAAAACAAATAATAGAAACCATAGCAACAAACAATGGATATAATACATCAATAATTGACACAATCATCAATAGAATTCACAAAAAGATTAATAAAACAACAAACAACGAAAATTCCCAAGACACCCAGAAAACTAAGCCAAAATATGTAACTATCAACTATACTGACAAACTCACAGAAAAAGTTGGTAGAATATTTAAAAAAGCAGGATATACCCCAGCTTACAAAGTTATAACCAACCCAATACCAACATATAAAACAGAATCCATCAAGCAGTATCCGGAAAATACAAGCGGAGTTTATAAAATCACATGTCCACCCCCATGCAATAAACAATACATTGGCTACACAAACCGATCGTTCATACAAAGATTTAAAGAACATAACGCTAAACACCATACAAACCCCAGTTCAATGGTAGCAAAACACCTTAAACAAAACCCAGACCACAATATAACATTCTCCGATTCACTAAAAATACTCCACAAAACAAAATCCAAATCTGTAGCCAAAGTTCAAGAAAGCTATCATATTTTCAAGCACATAAATATAGAACCTGACACCCTACTTAATAAAAAAGAAGACTACCATAACTCAATCATCTTTAAAACCATCCACAACCTAGAAGAAGCAAAAAAGAAAACTGGCAACACCTCACCAATTTGGCAACAGCGCTAAAGAGAAAACAAAACAATAATATAAAAATTATAACATGTGTAAATGATGTAAATAGTATTAGTGATTATAAATATTTTAGAACAATATCTCCTTGAAGATGCCACACCTAGTGGCGAAATATATATTGGAGTAAAGAAAAAAGAAAAATATTCAAGATCTTCAGGCAATACTAAGGTAAAAAAAATTTTAATTTATAAAACCAGATCTTGAAACTGGGTTCATAAAAGATTTAAATATGGCCAGCCAAGCCATCCCAGTAAACGAAATAATCAGCAAACTTACTAACAAAGAAGTGCAACTGATGAAAACTAACCTAAACATTGAATTTAATAAATTTTGCAAAAATAATCATATCATACCTAATTATATTTCAATCTCAATTAGAAATAAATCTGAAGCTGCCCAAAAGACACTAACACAAGCAAAACTTCTATGGCTAAAAAATGAAATAAAATTCTTATATAAAAAGAAACAAAAGCTACACAAAACAATCAATGAATTAAAACTAGCACTACAACACAACCTACCTCCTCAAAAATATATCATAATCAAAAATAATATAAAAAAAAAAGTAAACAAAGAAAAATATAAAAAAGAATCTATCCAAGAAAAGAAACTTTCCAAAACCAAACATAACACAAACAAAATAAATCCCCAATACAATCATGATTTCTACCCTAAAATAATAAACTTAACCGATATCCAATTTAAAGAAGATGAAACTAAAATACTAGAACAGAATCAGAAATACAACCTTAATTCCAATAAACAAAACAATAAAAATATCATAAGCAATCTAATCAATACAGAAATCGCCCTTCAGAATATAAAATCAGAAGACAAAGACAAAATCAGATATGGTATTGTTGACATAATCAACAAAGAAATTAAATCCACCCCACATCCCACCAACCAAAGAAAACCACCTTTAACAAAAACTGTCAATAACATAAAAGAAAAACTAACCCGAAATGAAGCCCAAATAATACCAGCAGACAAATCCAATTCTACAGTAATTATCTACGACAGTAAACTAAATACCAAAGTTGAAGACTTCCTAACTAGTAACAATGTAACCATAATCAACGACCCTACAAAAGAATTCAATAAAGAAATCAAAGTATTCCTAGAAAATAATTGTATAATCAACCCAGAAAAAACCAAATACCTATACAACAATTCACCTAAACCCCCAATATTCAAACCTCTAATTAAAACACACAAAGACGACCATCCAATAAGACCAGTAATCAACGCCATACCATCACCATCTTACAAAATAGCTAAATATATAAACACCCTAATAAAAAATGGAATCACAAATCACTCAGCTGTTTCATGTAAAAACACAAAAGATTTCATTCAAAAATTACTACAAGTTCAAATACAAGACAGATATACCCTAACTACCATAGATGTTGATAACATGTACCGAAACATACCAAGCAAAGAAGCCATAGAAATACTTAAAGAGAAATTGAAAGCATCAAACAACTTTGAAGAGGAAGAAATAAACGATATAGTAAAAATAACAACAATCATAACAGAACAAAATTATTTTTCATATAACAACAAAATTTACCATGACCCTCAAGGTCTTCCAATGGGAGGTCCGTTATCAGCCACTCTAGCTGAACTCTACATGCAAAACTTTGAAGAAAAATACATACTCTCCGAACATAACTCATACTTAAATAAAATTAAATTCTATGCTCGATATGTAGACGATGCATTTATAATACTAAATACCAACGAAAGACAATCCAAAACATTTCTAAATTATTTAAATCAAATGCACAATAACATCAAATTCAAAATGGAAACTGAAAAACACAACTCTATCAATTTTCTAGACATAACCATATCCAAAACACAAAATAAAACTGTTAAAATTGGCATTTTCAGAAAACCTACCCAAACAGATCTTGTTATACCTGCAGACTCAAACCACCCTTACAACCAAAAAATGGCAGCTTTTCGTTCACTAACTTACAGATTACTTAATTACAATCTCGATGACGAAGAATATCGTAAAGAAAAACAAATAATAGAAACCATAGCAACAAACAATGGATATAATACATCAATAATTGACACAATCATCAATAGAATTCACAAAAAGATTAATAAAACAACAAACAACGAAAATTCCCAAGACACCCAGAAAACTAAGCCAAAATATGTAACTATCAACTATACTGACAAACTCACAGAAAAAGTTGGTAGAATATTTAAAAAAGCAGGATATACCCCAGCTTACAAAGTTATAACCAACCCAATACCAACATATAAAACAGAATCCATCAAGCAGTATCCGGAAAATACAAGCGGAGTTTATAAAATCACATGTCCACCCCCATGCAATAAACAATACATTGGCTACACAAACCGATCGTTCATACAAAGATTTAAAGAACATAACGCTAAACACCATACAAACCCCAGTTCAATGGTAGCAAAACACCTTAAACAAAACCCAGACCACAATATAACATTCTCCGATTCACTAAAAATACTCCACAAAACAAAATCCAAATCTGTAGCCAAAGTTCAAGAAAGCTATCATATTTTCAAGCACATAAATATAGAACCTGACACCCTACTTAATAAAAAAGAAGACTACCATAACTCAATCATCTTTAAAACCATCCACAACCTAGAAGAAGCAAAAAAGAAAACTGGCAACACCTCACCAATTTGGCAACAGCGCTAAAGAGAAAACAAAACAATAATATAAAAATTATAACATGTGTAAATGATGTAAATAGTATTAGTGATTATAAATATTTTAGAACAATATCTCCTTGAAGATGCCACACCTAGTGGCGAAATATATATTGGAGTAAAGAAAAAAGAAAAATATTCAAGATCTTCAGGCAATACTAAGGTAAAAAAAATTTTAATTTATAAAACCAGATCTTGAAACTGGGTTCATAAAAGATTTAAATATGGCCAGCCAAGCCATCCCAGTAAACGAAATAATCAGCAAACTTACTAACAAAGAAGTGCAACTGATGAAAACTAACCTAAACATTGAATTTAATAAATTTTGCAAAAATAATCATATCATACCTAATTATATTTCAATCTCAATTAGAAATAAATCTGAAGCTGCCCAAAAGACACTAACACAAGCAAAACTTCTATGGCTAAAAAATGAAATAAAATTCTTATATAAAAAGAAACAAAAGCTACACAAAACAATCAATGAATTAAAACTAGCACTACAACACAACCTACCTCCTCAAAAATATATCATAATCAAAAATAATATAAAAAAAAAAAGTAAACAAAGAAAAATATAAAAAAGAATCTATCCAAGAAAAGAAACTTTCCAAAACCAAACATAACACAAACAAAATAAATCCCCAATACAATCATGATTTCTACCCTAAAATAATAAACTTAACCGATATCCAATTTAAAGAAGATGAAACTAAAATACTAGAACAGAATCAGAAATACAACCTTAATTCCAATAAACAAAACAATAAAAATATCATAAGCAATCTAATCAATACAGAAATCGCCCTTCAGAATATAAAATCAGAAGACAAAGACAAAATCAGATATGGTATTGTTGACATAATCAACAAAGAAATTAAATCCACCCCACATCCCACCAACCAAAGAAAACCACCTTTAACAAAAACTGTCAATAACATAAAAGAAAAACTAACCCGAAATGAAGCCCAAATAATACCAGCAGACAAATCCAATTCTACAGTAATTATCTACGACAGTAAACTAAATACCAAAGTTGAAGACTTCCTAACTAGTAACAATGTAACCATAATCAACGACCCTACAAAAGAATTCAATAAAGAAATCAAAGTATTCCTAGAAAATAATTGTATAATCAACCCAGAAAAAACCAAATACCTATACAACAATTCACCTAAACCCCCAATATTCAAACCTCTAATTAAAACACACAAAGACGACCATCCAATAAGACCAGTAATCAACGCCATACCATCACCATCTTACAAAATAGCTAAATATATAAACACCCTAATAAAAAATGGAATCACAAATCACTCAGCTGTTTCATGTAAAAACACAAAAGATTTCATTCAAAAATTACTACAAGTTCAAATACAAGACAGATATACCCTAACTACCATAGATGTTGATAACATGTACCGAAACATACCAAGCAAAGAAGCCATAGAAATACTTAAAGAGAAATTGAAAGCATCAAACAACTTTGAAGAGGAAGAAATAAACGATATAGTAAAAATAACAACAATCATAACAGAACAAAATTATTTTTCATATAACAACAAAATTTACCATGACCCTCAAGGTCTTCCAATGGGAGGTCCGTTATCAGCCACTCTAGCTGAACTCTACATGCAAAACTTTGAAGAAAAATACATACTCTCCGAACATAACTCATACTTAAATAAAATTAAATTCTATGCTCGATATGTAGACGATGCATTTATAATACTAAATACCAACGAAAGACAATCCAAAACATTTCTAAATTATTTAAATCAAATGCACAATAACATCAAATTCAAAATGGAAACTGAAAAACACAACTCTATCAATTTTCTAGACATAACCATATCCAAAACACAAAATAAAACTGTTAAAATTGGCATTTTCAGAAAACCTACCCAAACAGATCTTGTTATACCTGCAGACTCAAACCACCCTTACAACCAAAAAATGGCAGCTTTTCGTTCACTAACTTACAGATTACTTAATTACAATCTCGATGACGAAGAATATCGTAAAGAAAAACAAATAATAGAAACCATAGCAACAAACAATGGATATAATACATCAATAATTGACACAATCATCAATAGAATTCACAAAAAGATTAATAAAACAACAAACAACGAAAATTCCCAAGACACCCAGAAAACTAAGCCAAAATATGTAACTATCAACTATACTGACAAACTCACAGAAAAAGTTGGTAGAATATTTAAAAAAGCAGGATATACCCCAGCTTACAAAGTTATAACCAACCCAATACCAACATATAAAACAGAATCCATCAAGCAGTATCCGGAAAATACAAGCGGAGTTTATAAAATCACATGTCCACCCCCATGCAATAAACAATACATTGGCTACACAAACCGATCGTTCATACAAAGATTTAAAGAACATAACGCTAAACACCATACAAACCCCAGTTCAATGGTAGCAAAACACCTTAAACAAAACCCAGACCACAATATAACATTCTCCGATTCACTAAAAATACTCCACAAAACAAAATCCAAATCTGTAGCCAAAGTTCAAGAAAGCTATCATATTTTCAAGCACATAAATATAGAACCTGACACCCTACTTAATAAAAAAGAAGACTACCATAACTCAATCATCTTTAAAACCATCCACAACCTAGAAGAAGCAAAAAAGAAAACTGGCAACACCTCACCAATTTGGCAACAGCGCTAAAGAGAAAACAAAACAATAATATAAAAATTATAACATGTGTAAATGATGTAAATAGTATTAGTGATTATAAATATTTTAGAACAATATCTCCTTGAAGATGCCACACCTAGTGGCGAAATATATATTGGAGTAAAGAAAAAAGAAAAATATTCAAGATCTTCAGGCAATACTAAGGTAAAAAAAATTTTAATTTATAAAACCAGATCTTGAAACTGGGTTCATAAAAGATTTAAATATGGCCAGCCAAGCCATCCCAGTAAACGAAATAATCAGCAAACTTACTAACAAAGAAGTGCAACTGATGAAAACTAACCTAAACATTGAATTTAATAAATTTTGCAAAAATAATCATATCATACCTAATTATATTTCAATCTCAATTAGAAATAAATCTGAAGCTGCCCAAAAGACACTAACACAAGCAAAACTTCTATGGCTAAAAAATGAAATAAAATTCTTATATAAAAAGAAACAAAAGCTACACAAAACAATCAATGAATTAAAACTAGCACTACAACACAACCTACCTCCTCAAAAATATATCATAATCAAAAATAATATAAAAAAAAAAAGTAAACAAAGAAAAATATAAAAAAGAATCTATCCAAGAAAAGAAACTTTCCAAAACCAAACATAACACAAACAAAATAAATCCCCAATACAATCATGATTTCTACCCTAAAATAATAAACTTAACCGATATCCAATTTAAAGAAGATGAAACTAAAATACTAGAACAGAATCAGAAATACAACCTTAATTCCAATAAACAAAACAATAAAAATATCATAAGCAATCTAATCAATACAGAAATCGCCCTTCAGAATATAAAATCAGAAGACAAAGACAAAATCAGATATGGTATTGTTGACATAATCAACAAAGAAATTAAATCCACCCCACATCCCACCAACCAAAGAAAACCACCTTTAACAAAAACTGTCAATAACATAAAAGAAAAACTAACCCGAAATGAAGCCCAAATAATACCAGCAGACAAATCCAATTCTACAGTAATTATCTACGACAGTAAACTAAATACCAAAGTTGAAGACTTCCTAACTAGTAACAATGTAACCATAATCAACGACCCTACAAAAGAATTCAATAAAGAAATCAAAGTATTCCTAGAAAATAATTGTATAATCAACCCAGAAAAAACCAAATACCTATACAACAATTCACCTAAACCCCCAATATTCAAACCTCTAATTAAAACACACAAAGACGACCATCCAATAAGACCAGTAATCAACGCCATACCATCACCATCTTACAAAATAGCTAAATATATAAACACCCTAATAAAAAATGGAATCACAAATCACTCAGCTGTTTCATGTAAAAACACAAAAGATTTCATTCAAAAATTACTACAAGTTCAAATACAAGACAGATATACCCTAACTACCATAGATGTTGATAACATGTACCGAAACATACCAAGCAAAGAAGCCATAGAAATACTTAAAGAGAAATTGAAAGCATCAAACAACTTTGAAGAGGAAGAAATAAACGATATAGTAAAAATAACAACAATCATAACAGAACAAAATTATTTTTCATATAACAACAAAATTTACCATGACCCTCAAGGTCTTCCAATGGGAGGTCCGTTATCAGCCACTCTAGCTGAACTCTACATGCAAAACTTTGAAGAAAAATACATACTCTCCGAACATAACTCATACTTAAATAAAATTAAATTCTATGCTCGATATGTAGACGATGCATTTATAATACTAAATACCAACGAAAGACAATCCAAAACATTTCTAAATTATTCAAATCAAATGCACAATAACATCAAATTCAAAATGGAAACTGAAAAACACAACTCTATCAATTTTCTAGACATAACCATATCCAAAACACAAAATAAAACTGTTAAAATTGGCATTTTCAGAAAACCTACCCAAACAGATCTTGTTATACCTGCAGACTCAAACCACCCTTACAACCAAAAAATGGCAGCTTTTCGTTCACTAACTTACAGATTACTTAATTACAATCTCGATGACGAAGAATATCGTAAAGAAAAACAAATAATAGAAACCATAGCAACAAACAATGGATATAATACATCAATAATTGACACAATCATCAATAGAATTCACAAAAAGATTAATAAAACAACAAACAACGAAAATTCCCAAGACACCCAGAAAACTAAGCCAAAATATGTAACTATCAACTATACTGACAAACTCACAGAAAAAGTTGGTAGAATATTTAAAAAAGCAGGATATACCCCAGCTTACAAAGTTATAACCAACCCAATACCAACATATAAAACAGAATCCATCAAGCAGTATCCGGAAAATACAAGCGGAGTTTATAAAATCACATGTCCACCCCCATGCAATAAACAATACATTGGCTACACAAACCGATCGTTCATACAAAGATTTAAAGAACATAACGCTAAACACCATACAAACCCCAATTCAATGGTAGCAAAACACCTTAAACAAAACCCAGACCACAATATAACATTCTCCAATTCACTAAAAATACTCCACAAAACAAAATCCAAATCTATAGCCAAAGTTCAAGAAAGCTATCATATTTTCAAGCACATAAATATAGAACCTGACACCCTACTTAATAAAAAAGAAGACTACCATAACTCAATCATCTTTAAAACCATCCACAACCTAGAAGAAGCAAAAAAGAAAACTGGCAACACCTCACCAATTTGGCAACAGCGCTAAAGAGAAAACAAAACAATAATATAAAAATTATAACATGTGTAAATGATGTAAATAGTATTAGTGATTATAAATATTTTAGAACAATATCTCCTTGAAGATGCCACACCTAGTGGCGAAATATATATTGGAGTAAAGAAAAAAGAAAAATATTCAAGATCTTCAGGCAATACTAAGGTAAAAAAAAATTTTAATTTATAAAACCAGATCTTGAAACTGGGTTCATAAAAGATGTAAAAGAGTTGTACTGTTGGTAGAAGATAAATTTAATGCCATTTTTCTATTATCACTCCCAACTATCCAATGTATTTACACATTGTGGAAATGTGCGTATGTGCGTGTGTGTGTGTGAATTTTTCAACTTTTTTGAAATTTTAGACTTATCTCAAAATTTTTGGAAATTTTGACTTTTTCAAAGTTTTTGACTCTTTTTGAAATTTTTGACTTTTTTCGAAATTTTAGGGAAAAAATCTACGAGGTACGTCCAGAAAGTAAGTTCCGTTTGGTAATAAAAATAATTTGTCTACAGATACAGAAAAAATATTTATTGCACTAAAATCTACAACTCTTAAACTACTTTTCTACATAACTGCCGAAATTTTGCAGGCATTTGTCATAGCGTGGCACAAGTTTTTCTATGCCTTCTTCATAGAAGGTTGCCGCCTGTGTCTTCAACCATTTGGAAACATTTTCTTTCAGCTCTTCGTCATCGTTGAAGTGTTGACCGCCAAGGAAAGACTTCAGATGTAAGAACAGATGAAAGTCGCTAGGAGCGAGGTCAGGGCTGTACGGAGCTTGTCAAACACGTCCCAGCCAAATCCCTGTATGAGGTTTTTCGTCACATTTGCAGTGTGTGGTCGTGCATTGTCATGAAGAAAAACAACACCTTTGGACAGAAATCCTCGGCGCTTATTCTGTATTGCGCGGCGCAATTTCCTCAGTGTCTCGCAGTAAACTTCTGCATTGATTGTTTGACCTCGCGGTAAGAAATCAATCAGTAAGATGCCTTTCCTGTAATCACAGATCTGATTTCACAAGCGGCGGGATTTTCGATCAACACCGACATTTTAAACAAGCACAACAAAGCGTACGAGACTGACAGCGATCTCAAAATGGCGCACGTTTCTTCTCCTTAATACAGAGCGTCTGCCGCGCATGCGCGGAACTGCGATCGCAGCGCTGCAGCGGATATAAATGGAAACGGAACTTACTTTCCGGACGTACCTCGTATATCTGACATCATCACGGCCCATTTTACGTCGGATAAGTGAGGCTTTACTGTAGTTCCATACATTTATTTTTAAGTAAATTAATAGTGTCATCCATAGAGATGTCTTTAATTTATAAAATTGAATTGTACACAGTGATCTAAGGAAAATGACCGGTCGATGAACAGGGCATCAAATGTCTGTATGTGATATCTTTCTCCAAATTTCAGAGTCTGTAATTGCAATTGGTGGCAGATTTTCATCAACATTTAATCCTGGTGTACTCAGAAGGTGTGCTTACTAAATCTCTAGTAAAAAACCTCTGTAAGTGTTGGAGTTGCCCGTTTTCTATTAAATTTAAATTTCTTTATTCATTATATAAAATTAGACCATGAGGAGACCTCAAGTAATGTATAACATCAACTGGTAGGCCTATCAGATATTCCCAATACAAGTTAATTATACACAGTGTTTGGCAATTAGTGTAAACATTTTTATCACTTTTGAAACATATAAAATAGTAGAAATTTTACATTGTCTAACCATCTTGGTGCAGCAGTCATTTTTATTTTTTTTTCAAAAAATCTGATTAGAATTGTTTGAATTTAGTCAAACTAAACATAATGGGTCATTCCACGCCAATTAAACCACAAAAAAATAATTTTTTCACCTTTTTTTCTATATGTAAAGATAAGTAAAACTACCAAAGTTGGAATTTTTATCTCACTAAGTTTTCTAGTTATGGCATTTAAGGTTTTTACGTTTTTCAATTCCTGCATTCTGGATAGCGCCAAACAAAACATGACATAGAAAAGAAAATAATTTCTCATTTCTTCATTTGACATCCAATCTTTATGAAATTTTCAAGGCAGGTTCTTTGAGTACTAAGGAATTTGAAAAAAAATATCTCACTAGTCTAAGTTAAACCTAAAATATTATTAAAAAATTAAATTTCTTATTTTTTGTTTAGTTTTAAAAACGCAAATATGTTTTACGTTAAATTCAATATCTTAAAAAGGGAATGAGATAATCAAGAAATCTTCTTTTTCTAAATTATTTGCACGGTATGGGCTTTAATTTTGTAAAACAATAATTCTGTGTATTTTGTTCCTTTTATTTCTAATATGCATTGCAAGTTTCAATATATTAATTACAAGTGATGTGAGTTCTTTCAATAACTATGAATTAACTATAGCTTTTAAAGGAAAGATATAAACTGCATTTTTCTATTTGGAAAATTATATTTAATAGTAAGCAATGTGAATTAAAAATATTTGAGTTCAGATATGATTTATAGGCTCAGTATTAAAATATAAACTTAATATTTACGTACAAATTAAGTTTACAGAAACCCGTTCTTACACACACCAAATGTATATCATTAGACCCATTTCACTGAGAAGACTTGCAAGCTAATGAACTAACCTTTTTGTTTGAATATATTTTCAACTAATCTGGTGCACTCTGGTGGGACTTGATAGGTCTTTCCCGTTGAGTTGTGTGGAACACTGCAAGGATGTGTGGAATTGGCATGTCACATACATCATCTCGTTTGGGCCAGTAAAAAGAAGGAGATGGTCCTGCTGGGTGAAGAAACTTACTGGTACATCTCCATCTTCTTTGGCAACATTTGTTATTATTCCATAGTACCAGAGATTGTCATATGCACAAGCAATGAAGCGAGAGGGGTATAGATCTTCTTCTTTAACATTTAAAGTTAATCCTCTTCTCAAGTTGAATGTTAGACTTGGTTTTTCATCGCAACTGATTCGCCTTGCTTCTATAGTTCTAAAAAAGTCAAGGGGTCTGTAGTTGTGAAAACTTCTAGTACCTGGAAGGGTATTCAGACCTTCGAGGCGTTTTGCGAGCTTGCAACGAGCCTGATCTACTGAATCTTTTGAGATGAAGTGGAAATTGATTTTGGCAATGTTGGATTTACAAAATTGAAGAAAGATAGTTGCAGTCAGTATTTGATTGTCAAGAGGCCTTTGATGACTTGCTTTTCGCGCCAACTGTTTAACAGTTCCTCCAATACCGTTACATTCTGTTTTGCCATGGCTTGTAGCGAAGAAAGACCATTGGCCTTTAATTTTGAAGTCTTTTTCAAGAATCAAGAATAATTTATTTCTTCAAATGTAGGTATAATCAATACATCTCATATACAATAATTCCATTCTATACTATAAATCAACCCACATGAAGGGAAACAATAGGGCCTCAAAAGCAAGCCTGTTTTGAGGTTCCTTCATATTGAATAACATAACCTGCTGTCATCAGAATTTAATAATGTTTTTCTATGGAAATATACTTTTTAAAATATAATCAGTGCAGTCTTAAATAACAGTTTGTCTTTATAAAACTCAAAAAAGCTAGACACAAAATAGTTATATGGTACATAAAAAACAAATTATACAACAGTTACAATAACAAAATACAACAATCATATAAATAAATAATTCTTTTTACCCATGAAGTTATGTTCAATTCAGAAACTCTTCTATGTTGACTATGGTGAACAGCCATTTTAAAATGCCCTTCTTAAATTTATTAACACTGCTTACATTTTTTAAATCATGTGGTAGAGAGTTATACATTTTTGGCGCAGTAAACTTTTAATTTTTTTTATAAAAGGTTATGAATGGTCTAGGGACATAAATATTTTCCTTACTTCTTAATTTATTTCTAAACATATTCATATTACTTGGGAAGTTACCACTCTGTTTGTAAAATGCTGCCAAAACTTTAAAAACAAAAAGATGTCTCGATGGTAGAATTCTCAAACTAAGGTATAATGGCCATGAATGGTCAGAGACTTTTTTCCTGGTCATAACTCTAATTAGATATTTTTGCTGTATTATCAGTGGCATATGGTTACTGATGTAAGTTCCACCCCAGCACATTTCATGAAGGGAAAGGTTCATGAAGTTGTATTTATTCTTGTACTGCCCTGCACAACCGTCACTATAATAATGAACGTCTGTGATGTTGAGAAAATTGTCCTTGAGAAATTGTATTGGGGTTTCTTGAATTTTATAAACTATACAAACATCATGATTCAAGTCATCAGAAATGATACAGTGGGAAGAGACTAATTTTTCCTGGTCAATACACAAATTGATGATTGCTGGAGTCTGAGTAATCAATCTTGAATCATCAATGAGTAATTTTTACTAAAATCCATTGATATGATGGCTATATTTGACTCACAAGCATCTTTAAGGCTTTTAAAGTAGCTTGACTGGCTTTTGGCAATGTAAGAAGTAAGAATGAGGGATTAACTTTTCTACTTTGGACGTCAGTTCATCAACAAATTCATGAATAGTTGATGTTTGTGTTACCATCTGCGTTCAATCTGTAGCAACCCATTGCTTGTAATCTATTCTATCATCTTCAAGTTTTCATTGGTTTGTAAGAATGTAGTCAGATCTTCTTTAAATGGACATTTTTCACATCGCTTAAACATACAGTTTTGATTTGAATTTTCAAACAAAATCAGTTTTTGTAGATCTTTGTAACTCTCTTCTAGTTGTGCTGCATGTATTAGAAGTATTACATTTTGATGGATAGTACATACACAGACAGAGTGAGTTCCACTGGCACCAGCCAGAACACACCATTTGGGGCGAAGTGTACACAACTTAGAGAACCCTATTTTTATTTCAGAATATTCCCATTTAAAGTTTGCAAACATTTCATTCAGATTACTTAAAACTAATCTTTTCTTCTCATATTGTTTTTTCCCTAAGCTTACTACATCTTTCATACCAGGTAAAACTCTCGACTGCTCATCACTCTGATAGAAATTGATAACTAAGTCAACAACCTTGTGACTCAGTATCTTTCCTTTCCTTGCTTCAGGTTCTGCCAAAAACCCTTTTTCTTTATACAATTTGTTTGCTTGTCTCGCAAAAAATCAGACTCTTCAAAAGTATCTTTGATTTTTGTTCTTGACCAATTCAGTGATACAGGAATTGTCAATAGTTGTATTTTCTTCTTCATCAAAAGTTTGGTCAGTTCACTTTTTATGTTCTCAACAAGTAAGTCCATTTCTGCTGCTTTTTGCTCAGTATTTTGTTGTAATTTAGGTACTTCAACATCTAAAACTGTCTCAGATTTCATTTTAATGGTTTTATGTAGTTTTCTAGTTTATTTTGAGCATAACCAATTTTTGAGTTTTCATTCAATGCATGTAATTTGAAAGGTGAACACAATGCATGTAATTCGTCAAAGAAGCGTTTAAAGAATCAACAACCTTTTCTTTTTGTCATTGAGTTTCAGTTTCAGTTGACATGATAAAATCATCATCATCTTGTGTTTCTTCTTCACAGGTAATTGGAGTTCAGAATATAATTATATAGCAATTAGTACATAACTTTTCCCCAGGTTTCACTTTTAGACCTTTTGTGACAGGCCCCACTCTGCTGTAAATGTACTACCCTTAAACTATTTTAATGGGTTTCTTGTGATTTTTTATATAAGTCACAGCATACCTTTTGTAGGAATTCATACTTTGTCAATAGTAAACTCTTATGATGAAAACAGATGTTTATTATTTCTTTACTATCTAATTCACTTCTTATCTTAATCAAGTTAAGTTCTTCTTCAGACAGATCACACACATTTTCCAACCCCTTTTTTGTGACATAAGTGGTTTTGTGGCACTGTCAGTTTTAATAACCCTAACACTTACTGTCCATTTTAAATTAAACTTTATTTAAAAGCAAGTTAAATTGTTCTTCTTCATAATTGGATTATGAAAAAATGAAAAAGTAAGCAATTCAGTAGAAACAATTTTACCAAACAGATGAACTGAAAATGTAAATTTAAAACTATTTATCCTTGTGTATTTAAATTTGTATTATTTTAAATTCACGTAAATAAACATAAATCAATTCACCTATACACTAATGAAAGCTAAACACCACTTATAACAATGTTTACTCAAGGAGCACTAGCAATAGACTGGCTCACAATCAACAGTCAGAGTGCAGAGTAACTGCAGCCTGCCAAGACCTGAAAATGTCCTGTAGCAACTTGCTGCTTGTTGAGCCAAACTATCTGCTTGTCTATTTTTATACTTGAATATAACATGAATGTTGACTTTCAACTTGCGTAATATATTCAATCAAAACTAAGTGAAAATATTTACATTTATATTACAAAATGTAGAATTGCTTCGTATTATTAAATATTATATATTGTATTTTTTTGAATTAAAATTAAAAAAAATATGATAAATTATTACACAATAGTTTCTTATTAAAAACCTATACTTCCCAAATAAATATTGAAATTTAGTAATAGCTAACCTGTCATTTAAAAGCTATAGGTATTCATTGGGATTGAGAGAACCTCACTCGTAAAAATATATATTGAAACTTGCAATGCATTTAAGAATAAAAGGAATAAAATACACAGAATAATTATCTTACTAAATTAAAGCCCATACCATGCAGATAATTTAGGAAAAAAAGATTTCTTGATTAAATCATTCCCTTTTTAAGATATTGAATTTAGCGTAAAACATATTTGCGTTTTTAAAACTAAATAAAAAATGTAATTTTTTATAATATGTTAGGTTTAACTTAGAATAGTGATGTATTTTTTTAAATTCCTTAGTACTAATAGAAGCTGCCTTGAAAATTTCATAAAGATTGGGTGTCAAATGAGAAATGAGAAATTATTTTCTTTTCTATGTCATGTTTTGTTTGGCGCTATCAAGAGTGCAGGAATTGAAAAACGTAAAAACTTTAAAGTGCCATAACTGAAAAACTAAGTGAGATAAAAATTCCAAATTTGGTAGTTTTACTTATCTTTACATATAGAACAAAGCTATCAAGTTTCATACAAATCTGAGATGGTGGGTGAAATGATCTGGTTGAACCGACATGGAATGACCCCAATGTGATGACATTTTCAACACCATTTCCTGTAAACAATGCTTCATCGGTCTACAAAATCTATCTAAAGAATCTGTATTGTTCCATGCAACCATTCAGCAGCCACTGTCAGAACTGAATTCTGGGTTCAAAGTCAGTTTCTTCCAAGTTTTGTACATGATTTAAATTGAACGCTTTGATTTTATTTTTAATAATACATTCCTGACCTTCCAACTGGAAACGCCAATTTCTCTGGTAATATTTCTAGTACTGGTATTAGAGCCATATTAAGGACTACGTCCTCCGTACCTACATCATGTATAACACCACGATCTATCTCGTTATGTTATTTGTGCGCACTGTACTACTCTCTTTAAGCCGCTGATGTAATCTTCAAAATACTGCTGGGCTAGGGAGTCTTCAGTCCGGGTATTGGGCTTCATACTCCTGTCTTGCAGCTAGTTCGTTACCATTATAAAACCTATAACAAACTGCGTCTCTGAGGTTTCCTGTGATGGTCAAAGTATCTTTCACATAACTGGCACAGAGAAATTTCCTGGAGTGAGGGGAAAAATAATGTTTGATGAAAGGTATTTTTGAAACTAGATAAGGAGTGAGCTCTCCATTACAAAATTCTGTATATAAAAGAATAGACAGTGCAAAATAAGATGATTGGTGTGATATAAAATAATTTTGTAATTACGTACAAAGAAAATTTACTAATAACTAAATCTTCCAGGAAAGACACGTCAAGGTGTTATCTACAATATTTACATCACCAAAAGTTTCTCCCATGCTGTGATGTGGCCATTCTCAGTGGTAACTCTGAGATTACCGGTGAAACGTTTTGTGATGTAAATATTGTAGATAACACCTTGATGTGGTCATTATCGGAAGCTTTAGTTATTATTAACGATACTGGCCGCTTAAGCCTACAAAATAAGGGAAAATCTGTTCAGATTAAAACCTCATTCATATTAAAACTGGTTCAATTTCAAGAAATAAATCAGTGTTCAAAAAAGTTATAAGTACTAAAAGTACACATTGTCGTCAACCATGGATTCACAAAATGCATAGAAATGTAATTACTATTAACTGTGTTTTTCAGCATTTAAAATATTGTAAGTTTTTGTAGGTCTCATAAGCCTGATATAATATAAAGGTTCTTTGGTATTGATGGAAAGCATTAGTTGGACAAGTTTTTAAAAACATTTTACACCCTATAAACCATACTGTAACAGGGACCTTAATTTTTTTTAGTATTGCTTTTTTCTTAACTTCCAGAAGTTTTAACTTCAACTGAGTTTTATCACAGTTTATTTAAATTTAGCGATAGTGGAATTTAAAAATGTCATCACATTGAGCTAAATGTTATGTTTTGTTTGAGTGGATTTAGCATTAAGAAATTATGAACAGATTTTTTGAAAAAATCCAAATTGGCTGCTACACTAAGGTGGTTTAAGTGAAGAATGTAAATTCTCCACCATTTTTTAGCATTTTTCTACAGTTTCACCAGTTAAACATTTTTAAACTAATTACAAAACACCCTGTATAATCAGACGCCAAAGAATATATAAAATCAGTTCTTGCAGCATTTAATAAAACTAGTAATCTATTTTATAGGGGCATATTTATAATAACATATTCTTGTCACCTTTGAATTTTGTGGGCTTTAAGCTAATCTGCATTGCATAATATCTTCTTTTACTTAAATGCTGTGTACACCCATGTAGAATTCTGACAATAATTGCATCAAATTATGAATTTAAAAAAAATTAACACTTAATGTGGGTGGTTCCACCTTGCTGATCTTAAACGACCTTAAATCTGATCGGCTGCCTAATCCAATCATGATAAGAAAAAACGGTTGAAAAAAGAATTTTTCGTTGGTTATAAAATACTAAAAAATATACAGTAATTTTTTTAAATTTATCTACAGTATTTAAAGAAATATATTTTGATATATATGTGACGAGAAATGTACCTTTTTCAGATAGATTAATACTACGTGTTAGTTATCTAAAACGTTTTAAATAATCCTAAAGTGTATTTGAACTGAAATTTAATAGACTAAAACTAAATAACATTCTGTACTTGTGAAAAAGTAAGACTAAGACGACTAAATTAATTATAAAAACAAATTGTATTTGAGCTGAAATGAAATAGGCTGAAACTAATGACAAACAAGTAAAAAAAGTATGATTAAGACCAGTTTATAATTATAAAAACAAAATATTATATTGAACAAATTGTAAAAATCATCGCCAATTTCGCATCTCTCTCTCACTTGTCCCAGTAGATCAAAACTTTATTCTGTTTTTTTCTTTAGTGTACACTTGTTATGTTTCCATTTGGTAGCCATTATAATTGATCACCTTAAAATAATGAGCACCTTTGGTGCCAATCCAAATTTACTCAATTATTTGGTAGCCATTATAATTGATCACCTTAAAATAATCACTTGTTGACACATACTGTTGAATCCATGCAACACTGAGTTTACTTCTCAGGAAACAAACTTGTCTGACTGTTGTAAAACCCAACACTACACTGCGTAGGCAACCGTGTGTCAGTTTCCAAGTGGATTTATTCATAAAAAAACCTGTTTTGCTGAGTCATGGTGGTAGGGGAGAATGATATGGTGCACACTAGTACACTCATTTATCAATAAAACTAAAAATCTTGTATTTTTTACTTTACTTTTTGTATTGATCCTGTATTACTTCTTCTAATCCGAATTTTTGTAATCCAATCTTGTGTCTAATATATTATATAAAGCTGCATGTGTATCTCACTGACTCACTTATACAAATTCTAACCCACTTCCAGATGAGCTAGGAACTTGGCTTAATTGTGGGTTTTACTGAACAACCAATAATAAAATTTTGAAAACTAAACATTTTTTAATTTTTAACACCACAAAAAGTTCAAAATGGCGGATGCACTTTTTTAACTGTGTGCAGAGTTTTACTTACGGCTTGATTTTGGCTGAACCGTTGGTTGTAGATCAAATCTGACAGCATACTCCAGATTTGTCATCAAATTTCATACAAATTGGCAAGGTAACAGTTTTTTGTATTTCTGATAATAACCATGCAAATCGTTAAAGTTCACTTTTCGTTTACAAAATTCTATTTTTGTTAGATTTTTAAATTTAATGCCTTATTAAGATAATTTAAGCACTTAAAACCTTACACACTATACAACTTCGTTATCGAAACCACTACGAAATTTGATTTTTAACTTTTCATAACCTAGAAAAAATGTAAAATGGCTGATGTAATAACACTGATCCATTGTTTGGATAGACTCCCCGCAGTCACATGACTGATCTACTGTCAATCCCCATTTGTATTTCCAGTAGTTACATCTGCCCACTCCAGTTCGGATTCAATAATGTCCACTCCCTACGAGGGAGGTTCATCCTCCTCGTACAGGTATTGTTGACTGATAATTGACAAGGAACTTATTTCGTCCATGTCCATCAAGACTGTTCCATGTTATGGACCAGCCAGTATTGGGCGAGAAATTTGATCTGCTGAACTAGAAAGCAGAACGTACAGGTGGGTTTCAAAATTTTAAGCAACCGTTCTGATGTGGGGATGGGTAATGAGGAGGTGCGGACATTCATGATATTATTGAATTCTTTATGTAGTGCCTCCTGATGACTTATTTCTGGAGGAGCTATATTGCACAGCACCGGGAGCCAAGGTAATGGACTTGCCATGAGAGAACCACTAATAGCTCTCATGGCTCTTTTAAGTTAGACATCAACTCATGTACTTCATTACTTTATCAAAATGCTTCATATTTAGTTCTAATTTTTGTCATAATATAAATTTGGTTAGGTGGATTTTTCATGTTTGCAGCAATTTTGAAGCTTTTCTTGTTACTTGTTTGTATTATGCTAAACTAATGACAATTCTGGATGATTTTGAATAACACTGATATCCTTGTACTGAAAGAAATACACACAGAAAACTGTAGTGTAGCAAGCTAGAATATATGCTGCAGGCTTATGGATGCTATAGTTCTTATGGCATTCCAACTTCTTATTGTAAAGAGCAATATTGGTATCGTATCAGTTATCCACAAAAGACTGATGGTCATGGTGACATTTTCTTTTAGCAGTCAAAGGGACTGAAACTATATTTAAATGTGTAAAGCCCCCAAATATCCAATCGCTTGGCACTAGTATTGACTAACTGCATGTATGCGTGTGTCTGTATGTGTATCTATTAGATCTGTTTTAAAAATTAATTACAAGTTTGATGGCAACGAATAACTCATTTTTTACGCTGCCTGATGAAGATCCCAACAGAGGATTGAAACCGACCACCTTTCAAGGAACAATAGGATCACTTGATAATAAGGTAATCTAAATTACTATACATATTGTAAATGATCCGGAGGCTTAACTTTAAAACGGCAAAATTTACTGATTTTTTGTACAGTCAGGTTATTTACTTGTGACCAATCATTAAGTCCAGTGTCATTCTTGGTTTTGAGTTCATTAGGGATTCACTAGGTCATAATAGTTTGATATTTTTAAAGTTTTAGATGAAAATTCAACTTGGCTGGTAGGGAGGTTTGTACAACTAGGCTTGAACTTAGCTCATGTTCATTCTCTTTTAATAAGAAATTTTGATTGTTTAATTTGTCTTGTCTTCTTCATGGCTAAAGCTTGCATACAAAGACTTTTCAGAAAAAAGTACATTCCAGGAGTGGGATAAGGAATAATATGACCTTTGTTAGGAGTATAATGAGTTATGGACCCCATTACTGAAAAAATGTTTATTAAACTAAACTTTACCTATTGCAGGAGAGATACTTTGTTCCTTTTGAGATAGAATTTAAATAATCAGTTTGTAAAAATAATACTTTAAGCTCAGTATTATACAGGGTCTTGAAAAAGTAAAGCACCCCTTCATTTCTTATGTCCAGATAAAAAAAAAAAATAAGACTTAGTGTATGGTAGTATAACGTTTTCTTTTATATTTTGTTGTACAATATAATTTTACTCATCCTAGAGGAAAGGGCCCATGGAGGATATCAAAAAGTTTTAATGAAAGTCTATGTTAAAAGATCCATAATTTTAAAGCCTATTTTTTTCTGAGTGAGACGAGTTTCAAATCAAAAGGACCGCCCTTTCATAATTGGCGACTGGTTAACCTTTCTAAGCAATGATGTTTGTGTGGGAATTAAACATATTATAAAAGTTAGTTTTGAAGTTGAAACTTGATCAAAGAAATGGAAACTTATCTTAAGAAGAAATTATTGACATAATGGTACAATCCATATTCGCCCATATCTTGATTATCGGGGTCTTATGAATGAATAAAAATAAATAAATAAATAAAATAAAATAAAATAACTTTTGTACCATTATTACAATTTGGAATTGGGGAGGAATTGGATGCTTGTTTTGCAGAAAGTAATGTTAAAAGACAAAGTGATTCTGACACGTGACTACATATATGACATTCAACATCACCACCTCTGCTCTATATTGGCCCGCACTATCAGGGTATCCACTAAAAATGCTACAACTAGTGTGAATGAAACATTTTTTTTATAAAATAATTTTCTTTTGATCCGATTGATACTGAAAGTCTGTATGGTTGATATCAGCCACTTATTAAGCTTTAGAACATAAGATTAAAGTAACAATATTTAATTCCTTAACTGTGCATTGGAAAATTCCAAAGGGTTTAATCTTTTAAGAAATTATGTTTTCATACCAAGTTAAATGTATAATATACTGTTTTCAAAAAAGGCTACCATTCTATTATTCCCTACAAATAAATATTTCAAAAAGCCAAAAATAAATGTTTTAACAGTAAAGAAATTCAAAATTATATTATGAACAAAAAGTTTGGTTGTATGACTAGTATATGTAGTCTAAAGTTTAAAAATTTTGTGAAATCCTAAACTTAGTGTAATACATTTAACATACCAAAAATTGATCAAAACCATGTTACAACATGCAAATTTAATTTATGATAAAATTTCACTGAATTTTTTAGTTTTTTTAAGTAGCCTATACTGTAGAAATATTAAAAATGGAATGAAATACAAACTTAAAACATTTGTTTTGTTACAAGTAATGACAAAAAGAGAACTAAACTGAATTTATACTTTTAAATGTCTGAAAGATTCTTAAAATAGTCTTACCAAAATAAAACCTTTGTTTTGCACATCATTTTACATTATTTTAGAGTAAATAAAGTCTTATCTTGTTATGTAGAAAAATTCCTTAATAAAGTTAACAATTAACACAAAAATATAAAATACCTTTAAAAAGTAAAACATTGTCAATATTTTACTTATAAAAATAAAAAATTCAATTAGTTACTGTATGTAGTATGCTCTGCTAGAATATAAATGAGTGTATTCTCAACTTATGAGAAAAACAACAAATAGCTGATAGTTATACCATTATAACAAATAAATGCTAAAGTTATGCATGTTTACATCACATTCACACCATAGTTTACATTGTAATTAACCTTATATTATAAAAAACTAATAAACATAGTAAAATTAACTGAAATGTAAACAGAGTTTAAGTAAACAGAGTAAAGTAAAACTTTAAGTATGATTTTACTCATGAAATGTCATCAGTTTTACAGCAGACACATGCGCAGACTCTGAATAAATATATAATTCCCTGTTTATTGATGAATACACATTTTGTTAACTTTCCTCTAATAGAAAGTCCTTTTCAATTACATGATTAGAAAGCCGTAAAAATACAGCGATTGACAATTAACTTAAATATTAATATGAAAAATATGTTTTAAATAATAAAGAGATCTGTTAGCAGTCAAACAAATTAAATGTGATTATACAAACTAGGTATACTGTAGATAGAATATAAAAAAATCAGATCTAAACCATTTCGAAAATCTAGCTAGTAGAAACTAAAATGTTCTAGCATAATATATTTTACGATGGCTTTCCATTTAAATCTCTCTTTTTCAACAAGTTCAATCTCAACTAGTTATAAACATATTTTAGCAAATATTGTAACAGTTTAGTTGAACCATATTTAATTTGTTGAAAATCAAAATCACACAATAGTTTTAAGTTCTCGAATATCAACATTAAATTGGTGGCAAGTCGCTGGGATGATCATTTTTAAATTCACAATTTTGAGCAAGGCTTGGTGTCATGGGCAAGAATGAATGAGGGGGGAAGGGTTGTGTATGTTTGCCTGAATTTGCACTGCATAGAATTGTTTGACCAGCTTGATGTGCAGTTTTGATGTATTTATGTTATATATTGTAATAGTTTATACGTATATTTGACATTTGCTATAGTAATTCTGTCGTTTAACAGAAACAAATATATTCTTATTACAAAATTATTATGGTAGTTGTGTCCATAGTTAAGGAGTGGTTTAGAGAGCAAGACACTGCACCTTTGACAGGCAAGTTTCCCTCTTAATAAATCTTGCCGTCTCATAAAGATAGGGATATTCCTAATTACAAAGTGTGTATAAAAGCTTTTTTTGGCTAAAGTACTTAAAATCCACCAAATAATACTTGGTTATTGAAAGAAAAACACCCGTTATAAGAGATATGCTTCATACACATTTATGTTAGCTTTATACATTTGATGATTGTAATTTTAGAGCCAAGGATTGGTTGATTATAGATTGTGGAGCAATCTGAGCCTAAAACATGTGCTGTGAAGGATTGTCAACGCCTGGCGACTGTAGCCTGCAGTTCTTGCAAGGCTATTTTCTACTGCTCTTGTGACTGTCAGGTACAGTTAGTTCATTTCTTTGTGTATTTTCCTTCCCTATCGTCATCACAAGAGGTTGTAAAGTTCTATTCAATGAGATAAATTCATTTCCAATTTAATATTAACCACTTGCCAGTCTACCTCAAGTTAATTCCAGCACATAAATTTTACTTATAAGATTTAACTCAAGTTAACCTGGACATGCTTTTTTAATCAGTTCCTTTCAAGCCAAGTTATATGGTTTCCTCAACTTTCTTTGCTTTCCACAAACACTTGCATCATGTACAGGGTGAGTTTGAGGCAATATGTAATGGGGAGAGAGTTCATGCTATTGCCCTATATTTTGGCTGTTGTTATACATGTAATAGTTTCATGCAATTGTTTTAGTATGCAATAGTAGTTAACATGAGTGACAAAGAGGTTACTCGGTGAATTAAGAGTTCTCATGTGATGGTGAATTAGAAATTTGAAAATTTTATTAAATCAGAGATTGATAGTGACTAATCAGATCAAATATAGCGCTTGCTCAGATGTGGCAATAAATAAATTGTAACTAAAAACCAATGAGCTCTGATAACTTTCTATTTCTGACATTGCCATATATAAACCTAGACTTTTATAAAGATGGAGATATTTTAAAATGCAACTACTATTTCTTATGTGGAATTGTTAAAGCTTACAATAATTACGACTCCATTTGTCGGAATTTATACCAATAATATGATGGTATTTACTGTTTATTTGTTTTAATTATTTTCTATTTCAGTTTGTTAAAAGATGAAGTTTCTAGGTACTGTAAATAAAGTGTTTGAGTTTAATTTACCCTTTAAATTTTTATATAATGAGTTAATTTACCCTTTTATGTTTTTAAAAGGATAGGCTGATCTCCTCTTTAACCTTACTTCACCCATTTCCCATAGACTATTGATCTGTGTGAGGAACTTATCAGAGTAACGGGGTGGACCAGTACAGTACAAGGTGAAAATTACTGATAAAAACAAGAAGTCAAGGCTAGAATTCAAACCTGTGCTGTCTCTAATTCAGGTACAAAGTTTGAATTAGAGGCAAAATATGTTTGCCTTGGAATGCTTGGGCATTGGCTCTACCAAAAAATTACAATGACATTATAATTTGTAATGAAACAATTGGTATTCTAGTGAATAAAAACAAATAAATGATTACCGTTTGAACAGTTGACAACTAATGAACTACAAGTTTTTCTTGACCTCATAATTTTGCAACACATAATATCAAAAGCTGAAATGAATCATTATTGGTAAAAAAAAAAAATAAATAAATAATAATAACTCTTCTGTGAGGTTTATATTGCTCACAAAATTCAAACAAATAAAACAGTACTTTGCAATTCTCGCAATTCTCTAATGACTGGGCCTTGACCAAAAACTTATAGATGCCCAGACTAAACCAAATGTGGTCTGTACTATCACATCTTGTAAAAAAGGTTTAAGAATGCAGTCATGCCTGAACAGGATGATTGATAAAAGTTTATTACTGTACAAAGGATGACTGTCTTGGATAACCAAATAAGTGTGGCTGTTTTAGGATCAAGTTATATGCTCTATGGACCAAAAAGTGGATTTGTTTGCAATGTTACTTTATACACTAGAAGTATTAATATACACTTATCAATGGAAATTAGTGTACGTGCAATTTGAGGGCGATAGTAACTCAAATAAATTTATTCTAAATCTAATGGAAGATTTGTCCAAAAATTACTGCCTAGCAAATATAACTTTTATAGTTGTCCATAGTTGACAGATACTTTGTTATAATACTATAATAATATATACAGCATGGTGAAATTAAGAAGAAAATAAATATTTTAACTTCTCAAATGCTTAAAGAAATTGAGTCAACTAAAAGAAAAACTGGAAATTTAGTAGATTATCAATTAGTCAAACTGATTGTCAGACGAGGAAAGGCAAACAGATTGTTTTGTTGGTGTCTACAACTAATTCAACAAAAATGGTTGTGTTCAGTAGTGTGGGGCAATAAAAAAGACACCAGCTTGTGTAGTTGCCTATTTAATTTGTTCATATTTTGATCACGCTAAAAAAGAATACCGAAACCTCCAAACACCACCGCGGTGTTTGCAATATTGGGATAAAACACTCTGGAGTTTGCTGTACTGGATTCTCGAAATGATGGTACCATGGTGGCTGCTGACAAGCGCCTACAAAAAACTGGTCAGAGATTAAATAAGTGTCGGGACATGTAACAACTGTAACACCTCATTGACAGCTTAAAGAATTAACCTCTGTTCCCTAGGGGAAAGCACAACAATTTCCCATGTTGAAAACAATTAACCCACCAAAATACCACAGGGTCAAGGAAAGACCAACACAGGTGGATCCGATCTAGAGCCGAAATTGATTATTGTCTAAACAAAGGTAAAGGACCAGGAGGGACGAGAGAAAAAAGAACTTTGGCATTCCCAACACTTCCTGTTGAGGTCTGCAACCTCCTTCTGACAGAAAACTGCAAGCTGAAAAATGATGTTGAGGCCTTAAACATCTTTAACTCAGATCTAGAAGCTAAATTTGCTGAAATGGAGGCAACACTTGAAGATCTTACTGAAGCACAGTAAAATTTTAAATTTATAAAAGAAGTATGTATATATATATATATTTCCATCAATACAGGATAAAAAAATCAAAGTCTTCAACTGCAGAGGGTGATTTCCAAGGTTCGAATCCCAATGAGCCAAAGGTTGGTACCTAACTCGATGAATAAAGTTCTCAAGCGCTGACTTAAATAGAAAAACAAAATCGACAAGAAATCCAAAACTTTTATAGGAACATGACATTAGACTAACACCTCCAATTGTTAAACAAGCAAATACAATTTCAAAACTGGAAACTATAATTCCCATAAGTGGGTACTGGCAAACAAGGAATTGTAGCTCAAGCAGAGAAGGAATACGATCTTAAAATGAAGAATTTAAGAAAGGAAGCCATCTTTGACTACACTCAAAATGCAGGAAACAAATAAAAAGCTGTTGGGAATATAACAAACCATGAGAGACGTAGAAACAGTTAATTTACAAAACCTCTCCTCCTGGCTGAGCATTTAAAGAACCATTTTAGCACAGCTGCAGGAAAACTCCTGAGTAACACCTTATGTAACTTTCCAAAATAACTTTCCAATATGACTGAACTGATACTCAAACTTTACAACTGATCTCCAAATCACTCAAACACTGCAAAGAGGAGAAAGTAATCTCTAACATATGTTGTTAACCTATCTTTCAAGGAAGGCATTTTTCTGAAAGCTCTAAAATCATCTAAAATAAATATTCCAAAATTTAAAAATGACACTTAAAAAAGGATAACTATAGACCGATAGACCAATGCTTGCCCTAATAGTGAATCATTCGATCAATAATAACATCCTCAGTACCGAAAACATGGTTTCCTATAAGGGAGGTCAATTACTACAGCCTTAAGAAGTCTAGTCGAGCACATTATAAATCAGATGAAGGAGGGGGTCCAAGACGGTGTCTGCTCAATGGTTGCCACCAACCTGGACACTACTAGAGCTGTCTGAAGTGTTCATGTTGAATGTTAATCAAGGTTCAGATGTTGTGTAGGGAAGAGAACTGATTATCAGGTAGCTGAAAATCAGACCAACACTGCGTAGCTGGAATTCCACGTAAAGCTGTAGGTCACTTAGTTGTCCTGGCTATTGGACTATTAATTAGCTCTTCCTGAGGAACAATCACCTTAGTTAGTATTACTACACTTGTTCATCTACACTCATAACACTCATTCACCCCTTATTGTATGGGCCCTGTAAGACCTGTATCTTGACAATGGGCGTCTTAATAATGAATAATGATGCAAAACAGTTTAAAGTAATCTCTTTTAAAGAACACAAATAGTTTAACTAATGTACGCTAAAAACAACAATTTCTGTAATGAAAGATCATATCCACTCTCAAACATGAGAGGTGTTCTTTATGGCATAGTACTGGTACCAGTTACTTTCATCCTGTTTAGAAACAACCTACCAAGATACCTTCATGAATCTTTTCATGAATAACCTTATTCATGAGAAGATTGATTAAACCAACAGAGAACAAAAGTGCTCCCACTTATCAGTGTGTCATGTGCAATAGAATTTGTGTTGATAGAAGAGAAAATTCTTTCAACAGTCCCAATATTATTGCCCAGACTGCAGTGCCCCTGTTTGTGTTATTCCTTGTTTTAGTTTAATAATTTCTTATATTGTCTTGAACAATAAACAGTTTTTAATTGAGTTTTACAATTGAATAGTCTTATTTTAGTTTATTCCAGTTTATTTTGATTGATATTTAGTCTTAATATTCCTATTACACACATCCTTTATAGTACAATAATATTGTTGTTGTTAGGATTAATAAATTATGATTTTTTTTACTCAAAATATGAGTTTTACTTCACAAATATTTTCCAGTAATTACCTGTACAAAACTGTATAGTAGACTAAGTTAAAAGGGTTAGACCAATACTAAATATTTCAATAAAACATATCTACATATACTATCATTTAAATGTATTTTTTTTAGTGTGTCAAATAAAACCGCCGAATAAATGAAAAAAAAGTTAATATTGTACAGTATATGGGAGTAAAAAAGGGGGGAAATATTACCTAATCATATTCGGTTATAACTAGGGCACATTGTGTAAAAAATACACACAAGAAAAATATATGATTAATTTTTATTGTTCCCAACCTGAAATTCAAGCAATACAAAATATATAATTTTAAATGTATTTTACGTATCTCTTTTAAAAAATGGCCGTTAAGTGGTTAAGTCATGCTCCTAAACATGATAATGACTTCGCCAAACTTTTTCAGCAAATTAATTTTAGTCACATTAACTTGGAAAGGCACTAGATCATGATGAGGAAGGAAAATGTATGTGTTTTGTGGGTTTACATCCAATAAGTTTTACTGTTTTTATCTTCTTGTATGTTTGAGAATGCATGTTTACTTTTGTGGGTAGAATAAATGAGCAAAGTGTGATGTTATATTTTGAATGAATGATTTTTATGCGTTTTCTAGGATTAGATGATTTGGCCACCACTGTATTTGTATAGGTAGGTGGGTGAACCAATACCATTGCACGTGTATGGATGGGTATGGAGGAAAGTGCCACCTGAGGAAGAAATTTATTAATTGACAAATCTGTTATTATACATTTTATAAAAGGTGTAGAGGTGTTTGTCTTGGAGGAAGTAGGAAGCTGTCGTTAAGAGTTATTGTGCATCTTGATAATAAGGCTATAAAGTGGTTTATGTATAAACGAAGAAAGCTATTATTAACTGTTATTGTACACGTAATTGCTTTAAGTATAGTTGAAGTAGAATTTCTTTGTTTATTAAAAGAATGAATTTTATTGTTTTATGAATGTAAAGACTATAATCTTTTATACTAGCCATCAAATTAATTTTTATAGTATGCATAATTTTGACATTTTTTTTCTAATTCCTGACGGTATGTATTTTTTGTGATGGTGTTCATTACTGATTTATTTTAAATAGCTACACATCACATAGTTTTTTTAACCCTAGAACACTAGCGTACGTAAAAGTTACGTGCGGTGCCGACTAAGGTGGCCCAAAAATTTCAAAATTGTAGAACATCCCTAGGCACCCTCTCATTTTTTTACTTTGCCTAATAGAAGTAAATCCGTAAAGTTTCAATGTCATAGGTGGAGTGGAAAGCAGTGCTCAAAGTCTTCAAAGTTTTGAAAATTTCGCAATTTCGTCGAATTTTCAAAAATTAATATCTTACATTATTTTTTTGTTTCAGATGCTGAAATTGTGAAAATTGTGCATTTAAAGACTTAAGTAATTGATATATATATATATAAAAAAACTTATAATATTTGTCTTAAAAGACTATTTTGTTACTAGTAGAAAATACGAGTCAAGTGAAAAAAGTGAACAAAAGTAAGAACTGTGATTTGTGCATGTGTGTAGTCATGGCTTCGCCCTCCACTTCAACGTGTAAAGCAGACAATATTTTTTTAATTGGAATAAGAGAATTAGAACCCATATCTCAGTTGAACCAACTACCTTCTGTAAGGCAAGTTCTTCTCAGATTTCATTTTTTCCTAAACGAGAAAAAATCCATAAGGAATGCTAGCCACTTAACCTTGGAAGAAGTGATGTCAGTATGGCAAAAGGCTGCGATTCCTACCAGATTAAAAAAACATTGTATTGAAAAAGTTGAGAAAATACACAATGAATGGCTTATGCTAAAGAAAAATAAAGGAAGAAACTCCGATGCCCAGAACAAAAGACAAAATCTGTTTGTAGAGCAGCTCGATCAGCTTTTTGATATTGCTCACAGTGAAGCCCTGGTTATGTGTAAAGTAGATGAGGACAGACAGTTTCTAATAGATCAAAGAACTGACAGAAAAATGATCATAACATCAGAAGACAAGGAATATAAAAAAAAAACAGGAGAGAATCCTTGAAAGAAAGTTAAAAGAACAAAAAAGACTTCAAAAAGCTCAAGAGGGAACCGCTTCGCCTCTGGTGACTCCGACTGCTTCCTGCCAAAGTTCAGAGGATGATTCATCAGATGAGTGTACTCCAGTAAAACACAGCTCATCAGAAGAAGAGCTGTATAAACCATCATCATCATCTTCGGCATCCCAAAGAAACAAAAGAGATTCACACACAGACTTGTCATCTCCACCAATCGCAAAGAAAAGTTTGTTTTCCACACATGTTGTTAGTGCATTGGATCGCAACAAAGTTTCTGATAGGGAAGCTTTAAGATTAATGGATTAATGGCTCCTATCGCAGCAGCTCTCGGTCATGATCCCAGTGAATTGCCGCTCTCAAGAAGCACTATTCATCGGGAAAGGAAGGAAGCACGAAAAACTATACTTCAAACTATTAAAGAATCTACCTCTTTTGATAATCCCGTCATTGTACACTGGGATGGAAAGATTCTTCCTGATATTTTGGGAAGTGACAAGGTAGACCGTTTGCCTGTCATAGTATCTTGTCCTGCTGACAATACAGATAAATTGCTTGGTGTACCAAAATTAGTTGGTGGTACTGGTGAAAATTCAGCTAATGCTGTTTACAAAAAGCTTACTGAATGGGGTTTGGGTAAAAAGGTAGTGGGTATGTGTTTTGACACAACATCTGTAAACACAGGGTTGAAAAATGGAGCTTGTGTTCTGATTGAACACCTAGTTGAAGGAGAATTGTTATGGCTAGCATGCAGACACCATGTTTTAGAGATTGTACTCAGTAAAGTATTTACTTTCTGTTTTGGTCCCTCCAGTTCACCTGATATACCTATATTCAAAAGATTCAAAGCAGCATGGCAATATATCAGACAAGATAGTTATCAGTCTTTGGGAAACATTCCTGGCAGTGAAGATTTCAAACAATCTGCAGTTGATGTTCTCCAAGTTGCCTTAAAAGGCAAAAATCAGCCTCGGGATGACTATATGGAGTTGATTGAGCTGGCTTTAATTGCTTTAGGCCACACTCCAGCCAAAATTCATTGGAGAGCTCCTGGTGCGGTACACCACGCCCGTTGGATGGCTAAGTTGTTATATGGCATCAAAATCTATTTGTTTCGTGATGACAGTGGTTTCGTGACAACGCAAAGGGAGAAAGCTCAGCTTTGTGAAATTTGGAGTTCTTGTCTACGTCAAGTACTGGGTAGAAGCTCCTTTAGCTTCAAATGCTCCATGGTCAGATCTCTCACTGTGGAATGATATGACAAAGTACCATGATATTGATCCTGAAGTAACTGAAATTGTCAAAAAGGCTTTCAAATCTCATCTTTGGTATCTTTCGGATGAGTTGGTTGGTTTGAGTCTGTTCTCAAAAAAAGTATCTGTTGATGATAAGGTGGAAATCGTTGAAAAAATGAAATGTGAGCCTGCTGAACGGAAAGTGAGAGGCAATTCAGCACTCCTAACTGAGAAAACGCGTTTGGCTGATTTTGCTTCAAAAAGATCACTGCAGTTACTTGAGAAATTGGAAATCAATACCAATTTTTTCACCAAAAACCCAGATGAATGGACCGATGACCAAGAGTATATCAAAGGTCAAAACATCATCAGAAATCTGAAAGTTGTTAATGACTTGGCTGAAAGAGGAGTAAAGCTGTTTGAAGAGTTTAACAAGCTGTTAACAAATGATGAAGATGAAAAGCAGGTGCTTCTCCAGGTCATAGAAGCTAACAGAAAGATGGTGCCTACAAAGACTACAAAACAAGCGATCGTCGATAGTTTGAAAATATCAACAAAGGATTGATCGCCCACAGCAAATTCTTTTCATGAATATCATTGCATTGTTTTATTGTACCTTTATACTGTAAATAAAATACATTTAGTTTACTTACTTTGAGCTGTTTTTTCTTGATTTTTAATTCCCTCAAATATTCCGATTTTCTAAAATTATGCCCAACATAAAATGTCTTTGAGCACTCCTTTCCAAATGGAATATCATCTTGAAATTTTGCATAAATACTATTAATATTATAAGTAAAAAAGTTAGAGGGTGCTTAGGTGTCTAATATAACTTTGAAAAATTAACATTATAATGTGGGCCACCCTAGTGCCGACATTTTGTCTCCCACTCCTGTCCCCCTCCCCTCCAAAGGTCTGCCGTTCTAGCAGTGCTTTCTACAGTTAGTTGCCATTGTGAAGGCGTGGTAGTAGTGTCTTTCGTGTGCCCTTACTGCTGATTACTTTTTCTGCAACATAAACAACACGTAGAATTTACGTGTCACTAGTAATAATTAAACTTTTGAACACGTAATTTTGACGTGTCTCTAGTGTTTATGTGATAGTGTTTAATGTAAATAGACTGTGTAAATGAGGTCGTAAGTTGTAAATTTCGTCTTATTCTTTGTTTTTTTATAACTGTATATAGTGTAAATATTTCCCAAGAACTTAGCATAACAAGACAATGAGTGACCGCCGTTATTTATTGGACGCAGATATCGAACTGGCCTTGGAAGATGAAATCAGTGATGAAGATGTCATTGAACATGAAGAAAGGATTTCATCTGATGAATACGATAGTGATGCGGATCCAGCATATGTTCCGGATGTTGAGCCATATTTGGGAGAGAGTAGTGACGAAGACCAGGAAATTACAGGACCAATAAGGCAGCTTGAGTGTAACCGTGAGATTCAGCCAAAGAAGAAGCAGAAGACCAGTGGTAAAGGCAGTTCAAATAAAGGGGACAGAGACAAAACACAGGTAACAAATAATATAACATGTGTGGATCCCAATGGTGGAGTAAAGGAGCGAGTTGTGGTACCTGATGTCGACACAATGGAAGGTAAGGATAATTTTGTTGGCAGTCTAAATGCACTGAAAACACTGGCAAAACACTTGCTAAAAATGTTGTGCATATAAGACCCGGTCCAAATGCTGCTGCTCGAGATGCATTCTCACCAACTGAATGTTTTCAGCTATTCTTTTCAGAAAATGTGTTGCAAAATATTATCACTCATACAAATGAGGAAATTTCAAGAAAAAGGGCGCTTTACAAAAATCCTTTAGATGGATCACTCAAAGATTTGTGTGATCAGGAACTGAGTGCCTCATTAGGTATTCTTATATTAGCAGGTTCACTAAAAGACAACCATTTGTCCACCAAAACAATGTTTGATAGTAATTTTTCAGGTGACAAATATCGTGCCACAATGTCTGAACGGAGATTTTCTTTTCTCTTAGACTGCCTTAGGTTTGATGATAAAAACACACGAGAGCTTAGAAAATCTGAAAACAAGCTAGCTGCGATATCAGAATTGTGGGAAATGTTGATTAAAAATTGTAAACTTCATTACAAAGCAAGTTCTTATGTTACAATCGACGAACAGTTGGTTGGTTTTAGGGGGAAATGTCCCTTTAGAATGTATCTACCTAGCAAACCAAACAAATATGGTTTGAAAATAGTAATTATGTGCGACAATAGTTCTAAATATATGCTGAATGCCATTCCGTATCTAGGAAAGGGAACAGTGCCTGAAAGAAAACCAGTAGCAGAATATTTCGTTGAAAAATTGGTGGGGCCGATATCTGGTAGTAACCGGAATCTGACAACAGATAACTGGTTTACCAGTGTGCCTTTAGCACAGCACTTGCTCGATGAATGCCATATCACTACCGTGGGAACAATAAAAAAAAAAAACAAAAGGGAACTTCCTGTAGATTTCAAAAACTTACGTTATAGGGAACGCCAAGTAGGAAGTAGTTTGTTTCTGTACCATAATGACATAACAGCTGTGTCTTATAAATCCAAAGCTAACAAACTGGTCACGTTGATATCTACGATGCATCAAGGAGCCACAATAAATGAAACTTCTGGAAAACCTGAAATTATAATGACATACAATGCCACAAAAGGCAGCGTGGATACATTCGATCAGCTTTGTCAATCTGCAAACTGTGGTCGTAAGACTAAGAGATGGCCACTTTGTTTTTTCTACAATATGCTCAACATAGCAGTCATAAACGCATATGTTATATATGTTCATAACTACTACAGAACAAAAAATGATAAACCTTTATCCAGACAACGCTTCATGATAAAACTGCATGAAGATCTGTGTGCTGATTGGCAAAGGCAGAGACTGAGTGAACCTAAATTATCAAGGGAGTTGAGGAATAGTATCATCAAAGTCCTGGAAGAGCTGTAGCTGTAAATCAGAAAGGAAGAAGAACATATTGCTCTTTTTGTGACTGGAAAAAAAACAGAATGTCAGACAATTACTGTAGTTGCGGAAAAGTGATGTGTGGTGAACACCAGATCAAAAAATGCCCAGACTGTGCATAGACCTTTAGTCAATTAGTTTATTATTTTTAAGTTTTTTTAATCATTTTAATTAAAGCTGTATTAATTTTAATTCCTTTATTACAACATTTGTGATTTGTATTTTAGTGTTAACAATACAATTTCATTAACTTGAATGTGTATTATTTGTTTATTTAGTACGTTATCCTAACGAAAATATCGGTATCTATTGGCCACACGTAAATTTTACGTGTCGCTAGTAATAACAAGTATTCAATGAACGCTAATGTTCCAGGGTTAAAAAATGTTATATTTCGGCTTTACAGTCTGAATCCATTTTCAAACATTTAACAACAAATAGTTTTAAAAAAAATATAAATTAATTAATAGATCATATGTTTTAAAAAATATTTAACAGATGATTTGATCAATGAAAATAGTTGAATATATACTATATAAATTTTGATAAAAAATTGTTTAGTCACTTATTAATTTTGAATTTTATTTAATACTTCTGATTTAGTAATAGGCAGGTATATTGAGCATAAGGTGGCACTAGGTTGTGAAATGCAGCTTTCTACAGCCATACATGCTGCTTCTTTTATTGTTCTTTCTTTCCATTTACTTTATATACTATACTTGCTGCTGTCCATTGCACCTTATGCTCTTCCGCCAAAACATGATCTGAAAGTTTAGAATAGTTTTCCAATTGATTTTTTATGCTGTTTTTGTGTTCTTGTATTCTCTTTTTTTAAAGGTCGAGATGTTTGTCCAAAATAATTTAAATTACATTGACAAGGAATTTTGTAAACAACATTTTTGGTTTCTTGATTTTGATTAGATGGTTTAACTTTTCTCAGTAAATTTCCAATTTTTGATTTTGTAACAAATGAAGTTCTAATATTAAATTTTTTGTTGATTCTTCTGATTTTTTCTGATTTTCCTTTGATATAAGGTATAACAATTGTTGTTTAAGGTTTTGATTCTGTATTATGTTTATTTGTATTACTTAAAATTTTTTGTTTGGTTTTTATATAGGACTTGTTTATGACTTTTAGTGGGTAGTCATTGTTTTGTAATTCTTGATATATCAGTTTTATTTCTTGGTCCAGTCCTTCTTCTGTTGATGAAATTTTGAATGCTCTGGTGAATAGTCCTTGTGTAATGGCATATTTAATGTGATGTGGGGTGTTTGAATGGAAATTTAGATACTGTCCAGTATGTGTCTTTTTTCTATAGACTGACGTTTTTAATTCTGTATTTGTTTTTTCAACTAACACATCTAAAAAAGGAAGTTTGTTTTCTTCTTCATGTTCTACTGTAAATTTGATTGATGGTCTAATGGAATTTAAATGTTGAAAAAACCCATCTTGATCATTTTTAGCAGATTTCCAAACACAAAAAATGTCATTAAGATATCTTAACCAAAGAATAGGCTTTTCATGCCAAGTTTTTAGTACCAGATTTTCAAAAAAATCCATATATATATATATATATATATATATATATATATATATATATATATTACTTAGAAGTATATATATATACTTTTGAATTCAAGTATAAGCATGGCTCTTATTGCAGATTTTTTTTGGAGATTTAATATCATTCAAATTTAACATGCCTATTTAAAAATACAGTAGACACCATTGGTTTATCATGCCTCCGCTCCACCAACATTCATGCAGAAGGAAGTTTGTTGCATGTGATATGTGCATGTACTCTAATCATAGACAAGACAGTACCAGAGAAACACATGGTGTTATTAAGTAAAATCAAATAGTTTTTTAATTAGCATAAATACGTGTTGGTACACATACAGTACAAGTAAACGTCGCACAACACAATATAAGCACAAATTGCACAAATATAATATTATACTTGTGCATTTTGTGCTTATATTGTAATATATTTGTGTTGTGTGATGTTCACTTGTACTGTATAAGTAAAATCACAATAATTTGTCAATGTAAGTGCTTTTGTGCTTTTTTTCCTCCCTGCTTGAAGTGTTATACAATCTCTCAATTCATTTGTTTTTATTTTAAATTTAATTTATCGTTGCTTATCATAAATGATTCTCTTTCTAAAATATGAAAGCCATTGAAAGAAAGAATTATTTTCTCAAGTGAAATGCTCCAGTTCTAGGTAAATATTCTTAGCAGAGATAATTAAAACATCTTCATTTTCCTCCATTAGGATAGTTATGGAAATTTTAAAGTAGAAATTCTGTATTTGTTAAGAATGAAGGACTAAAATATGTTTTTAGTAACTCAGAAAAACCAAGAAGAAGGCAGAACATGAGTGAAGAAATTGAAACAAGTTATTGATTATTTCAAAATAGAACAGTACTGTAATTAAAAGAAAAAGTAACAAAACAGTTTGAAGACTGTATTCTTCATTCTTTAACTTAAATTGAAAAATGAAATTTTATTTTAATGCTAGTATTGTGTTAAATATTTTTTAATTATTACCTTTTAGTCAACATTATACAATGTTGCGTATTGTTTTTACAGTGATTTGAAATATATGTAATAAATATTGTTCTAATTAGCTGTTTGTGAGTTGATAACTAATATAACAACAGAACTATAGTAAACGTGACGTAAACTCGATCATTATAGGGACAACATGTACTATGACGAAATTAAAGTGACCAAGCATCTTGGTTTCCCCTTTTTTAATATCAATGTTAATTTGCTGTTGCACAAATAAATTATTTCATTTATATTTTAATTATTCTGCTATTTACAATGAAATTATTTCTTAGTCTGAAATACACTAGTCTTTCCAATTAAAATTATAATGTTTTTTCTTGAATTCAACAGATTTGTAAAAAAAGAAATATTGGTATCTTATTTATATTTATGAGTCTAAATTCATTGTATTGCATAGTTTAAAAAATATCTTAAATTTAAAAAATATTTTGATACCTTGAGAAGACTTAATATCATTGTTTAATTTTAGTTTGTTTTCAATCCAACTGAAAATAACAATTCATGTTTTTTTTAGAAAAATCACTGGTATAACGAACACTCTGGTGAGTGTTTTGCCAACCACTAATCCATGGTGAGAACGTCTACCCCGAGTGCTGTAGAAAAGGATCGCCAAAGAAAATTTTGATTTATTTTAAATTTGTTTGTACATAGTTTAATTTAAATAATCTATTTTAACGTTAACAAGAATTATGTACGTATTCATACTGTTCTACAATCATAAGTAATTATTTAATTGAATCTCTCTTTTTTTGTTTAAATAGTGTTTCAAAAAGGAGCAGTCAACTATAAATAAGGCTGTGATTTCATTCTTCAATTTTAGATTGTTTAATATTTGTTTGACTCAGTTTTAAGTTTAATTGTTTGTTTTGTTTTGGTTTATTTTTTAATTAAATAATAAATAACAAGTAAACATGAAATATTTTCATTCTGGATAAATTATTTAAGATATATTTTTAGTTTTCTTATAAAAACAAGGAAATTTCTAGGAAACATAAGAATTGTATCATACAATTTATAATTTATTTCTACAGTCATGAATCAGAGAGTGAATCGGTCTGATTACTCTTGCTTTTCATTTCAGAAATTATTAATGATATGATCTGCAACATATGTATCTAAAATAGGACATTGGTTTTCCTATTTTAGATAATATTTTTTAATTTGATAGTCTTGAAGATATTATCAATTCAAGGATTTAAATAAATTAACCCTTTCAGTGCCGTTAATTTTTTGGATGGATGTTTCAAAAGTGCCGTTGAGTTTTAAGTAAGGTGTATCCAAAAGTACCGAAGCATTTTTACTCAATTTGCAAGGGTTTGGGGAAAACACTTTAACTCCTTTTGTTATTGAGATAGAATTAACATTTATATACCAATTTAAAGCCTAATAACCAGGAAACAACACACATTATAGATTTATAAATAAAAATGCCTACAAAAAAAAAAAATAAAACTAATAGCAAATATTTAAAAAAAATTTTACTTTCTTGTCTTTTTTCCCACATTAAAAAAAATAGGTAGAGTCTTTCTTTGTATACTGTTCAATGCACAATTTAACTGTATTTGTAGGTAAAAATTCATGGTGACTACTTCATTTACAAAAGATATAAATAAATGAAGTCAGCTGATGGTGCGAGCTTTTCACTCGCAGGCACATTAATATACACAAATAATAATGTCATATTTATGTTTTTACGATGTAAACTAAAATGTTTATGAAAGAACAGTTTGTCACGAACAGATTCATATAAAATATAAGCAAAAATATGCATTTACTAATTAATTACAAATTTATTTGTAAACGTCCTTCCTAATCGGACGTTTACACTTCTGGGACATTTTTAAACGCCTGACTTAACAGGACGTTTATAGTTCCAGCACACTCCTATACGCACGGCTTAACAGGACGTTGGCACTGAAAGGGGTAACTAATCATATTATTTTTGGAAACTTTACCGCATCTTGAGTGTATGGGCTTCATGTACATCTTAGCAGTATGACTCAGATAGAGTGTGTTTTGTATAAGGTAATAAAATGTACTATTTATGATAACTAAGCATAAGGCAATGAAGATAAGGCATTATCAAGAGTATTTTGTAATATTTATCAATTGTTAACCCTTTTAGGAGTATCACAATTTCGAAACGTCTTTTGTTTGCTGTCCAGAAAGGAGTGGAAAAAAATAGTTGCAGCATAGGAAAACGAACATCCTTTGCTGTGGTAGGAGAACCAACATAGGTGATAGGTTCTGTTCTCAGTTCTCCTAATACTGGCATAGGGTTCGCTCAATGGTTACCGATGTGAACAATTCTTAAGTCTGGGGTGTCTGTGTTTGGTGGTAGTTGGGGTCCGTATGCTTTCTAACAAAGAGAACCGAGTACCAGGCTTGACTATTTGCTGAAAATCAGATCAATGCTATGTGATTCGGATTCCACATTCAGCTGTACGTCCCTGGGTATTGGGCTATTAATAAATGGCTCTTTCGAAGGAATAGTTGACCTTAGTTAATAGCAATGACTATACTCATTCATCCACATTCATTCACCTATATCTTGAAGATTGGTGTCTTAGTAATGAACAAATAAGTAATGGTCTTTGTTTCTTTTTTATTAATTGTTAGAATAATACTTATGACATAAAATTACTGACTTTTTGTATTTATTTATGACATGGTAACTTAACAAGAGTTAATAGTGGTATGTCTCCTAAATATAGCATAAAGTAAACACTAGGAAGAGTACAAACACATTGCAGTACGTTCTAACAGAACAGTGAGTCAATGTCCTTAAGTTCAGCTGGAAACACTCCTACCAATCTGCACCACCATACGTTAATAGTATGATATATCTTAGTTTTGTATAATATATACATCAGTAAAAATTAATGTGCTGTGAAATTTGTAATCGGAAGAATTTTAATTTTATCTACAAGATTTTTCTTTGTTAACCCATTGGCCTATTTTCACAGAATCATTCCGTGACAGCCGATCTAGGCTCAAAATTGCTATCACGGAACTGTTCCGTGATGGTAACTATGTCTTATTAATATTATAAAAAAAAACAAATTACTGCATCAAATGTTTAAAAATATTAATAAAAACAATCAGTGAAGACCGAAATACTGTAAAAAATATATAAGCTACCACTTTTATCGTTTTATAATCTAAAAATACATAGCAAATAGGCAATGTCGCATGCCAAACTATGATGTATGTAAGCTAAACAACGATGGTATAACAATAATAACCAACTTATTGTCACTCTGTGTGCTTAAATATTACTTTCTGTTCCTTGTCAGCTTTGTAACAATTAACTGGTTTGTTTTACAATCTTTCAGTTTGAGATTGTTGACATAAGCAGATGAGTGTGAATGTTTTGTTATTAATCATGGCGGGACTATTAATAATAACAAAACACACTGATTAATTACCATCAGTGTAATTTTCTATTTGTATATTATAAAGTTGGTCTTATAATTTTCAAATATTTAAATTATACATATTTATTAATATAAATTGAACTCCCACTCAAGTTTTATTTTCCTGTAGTTCTAGGTATACACTGTTTTATATTTTGGCTAAAGTCAAAATGACGAATTTTACATTGGTTTAGAAAAAAATGTTTGTGATGATTTAAAAATATTATTTATATAGTATTATATTTTCTTGTAGAGAATCAAATTGCCAACAAAACTACAGCAACTCAGTAATGATTTTTATTTATTTTCTGAAAAAAAATATAAACACTTTCAAAATTTATAAAAATAAAAACAAGAAAACTTTATTTTTATATTATTATGTTATAATTATTTTTTAGGTACACATAAACTGTATATTTGTGAAGCCTGTTTTATTATAAAAATAAAAATATAACAATTTTCGCTCTAGCTTGAAAATAGTTTTTTTATTAAATTTTGCCAAATGCTTATATTTTCCTTGATTGGATAGCATGATTAATTGACTGCAAAGTGCAAATAAACTCATAGGTCAATGGGTTAGTGTTAGTGCCTAACAATTAATTTTCCAAAGTGACTTTTAGATATCACTTGGCTTAATAATCATGGTATATTCTTAAATCTAAAAACTCTTCAAGACAAACTAGTCTTGCCATATTTTAAAACAAAATAAATAGAGGGAAAAAATTAGTAGTCAGTGAATATTTTGTTAGACCATGATAAAAATGAGTAAATTTTTTTAAGCTTTTAGATTTTTTCAAAAAGAATTAAGACATCCCATTCTGCATGATATAAGTCAAATGATTGTCATTCTGTATTTATTATCTTAGATGTTACTTGGTTCCAATTTGTCGGAGGAGCATTGTTGGATGGTAGTACAACCCCAAGTACAATTAATACAAGAGCTATTTGTCTACAGAATGATATTTACATTACTCACTATCGGGTTGAGTACAAAGTGCAAATAAACTCATAGGTCAATGGGTTAATGTTAGTGGCTAACAATTAATTTTCCAAAGTGACTTTTAGATATCACTTGACTTAATAATCATGGTATATTCTTAAATCTAAAAACTCTTCAAGACAAACTAGTCTTGCCATATTTTAAAACAAAATAAATAGAAGGAAAAATTAGTAGTCAGTGAATATTTTGTTAGACCACGATAAAAATGAGTAAAATTTTTTTAAGCTTTTAGATTTTTTAAAAAGAATTAAGACATCCCATTCTGCATGATATAAGTCAAATGATTGTCATTCTGTATTTATTATCTTAGATGTTACTTGGTTCCAATTTGTCAGAGGAGCATTGTTGGATGGTAGTACAACTCCCAAGTACAATTAATACAAGAGCTATTTGTCTACAGAATGATATTTACATTACTCACTATCGGGTTGATGAAAAACACAAACATGATATTTTAATACATAGTAAATTTTGCTTACTTATAACTTTGAATGCTTTTAATTTAGAATTAGGGCTAGAAATAAATTTTAGCAGCCTCTAAAACTATCATCTATCTAACATTTTAAATCATGCTTACTTTTATTATTTTATAGATTTTTTTCACTATTCAAACACTTAAAATTATAATTGGTGGATGACAAAATTTTATTCAATGGTATTTTTTTGTTAGATGTAAGATAACAGGAAGCATGATCTGTAGATTAAGAAGCATATAAATATTACAATTTTTAAAATAATTTTAAGATTGGATAGTGGTGTTAATAACAGTCGATGATGTTAAAATGCAAAGGAAAAACTTACTTCATATGCATGCCTTATTTATTATTATTATTTGAATTTATATATATTTATTATTCTTTTTTTAGTTTTTTAAAATAATAACCAGTCGATGACAACATTTTCTTCAACAATACTGTTTTGGTGAGGTGTAAAATAAAAGGGAAACCTGATGACAGGATGAGAAGTGTTTCACAAGTACATATGGTTATATTTTTAAAATTATATTTAGATTGGGTAGTGGTGGATGGAATGTTAAAAGTAGTTGTATTAATTTTCAGTTTTATCAAATGTATGCGTTTTCTACCAAATTTATTTAACCTTTCGGTACTCGCACCTTTTACAATCGCATGGATACTCGCACGTTGTACTTTTTACAACATACCTATTTACCATGTTTTGACGTATTAAACTCATTATTATTAGTTTTTATCTATTTAATAATGTTTTTTTATGCTTTTTAAAGAACCTAATGTTAGTAAACATTTAAAAAAATAGTATTTTTAGGGGTTACAAAAAATAAATGTGCGGTATGTAAATACTTAATTTGCATAAAACATATTAAACAATTAAAAAAAATAAAATTGAAAATATCCAATGGAATGTCACAGTTTTCTTACTCTGATTCACTCTCTTCATCCATGTTGTTTCCTTGTTTACAGCATAAGCAAAGAGTATGTTTCTCTGTGTGTTGTTTGCACACAAAATGTGAACATAAAGTGCACTTTATTGAAGCTGATGAATTTTTCTTTCTTCCACATAACCAGCCGATTCCTTTCTTCTTTGCAGGCTGTTCAGCTACTTCTTCTTCCACTAATTGCCTTCTATATCTTGCCAAGAAAGAGTACAAGTCACGAGGAAGGATTTTATTTCAGCTCTTGATTCCAAATGGCTTTTCATCAAACTCATCGCAAGGTCCTTGTGGAAAACTTTTCTTCTTGGAGGCAGTTCGCCTTTGAGATTGAAGTTCCTAATGACTCTAGCATTGATCCCTGCTATGTTCAAAAAAATTAAAAAAAAGAGCTGGAGACCAGCGTCTTGTGATTCTTGAAACAGAGTAAGAAGCACACATTTTGTCACACGTATTTTGTCACACGTGTCTATTCCTTAGTCTTGTTATAATCTTAAATTATTTCTGGCTTACTAGTGTTTACATCTGTCACTTCGGAATCATGCACTGTAGATAATAGTGTAACGCCTTTGTTAGGCTTAGTCACGTAAGAAACTAGAGTTTTATCAAACTGAAAGCCGTACATTGAACTTCCAACCACCTTCTTTTGTTTGGTAAAAAAGAGGGAGGTATTGCTGCTTTGTTTTTTTTTTTTTTTTTTTTTTTTTTTTAGAGTTCCAATCAATGTCAGTCCTTTTTGTAGTAAATAATCAGCCAAAGGAACGCTGGTTCAATAGGTTTTACAAGCCTTTGTACTATGGCAAGGCCAGAGTTCTTAGCTTTGTATGGCTCCAGCGGTTGCTTGCCACAGTAAACTTCGAAGTTACTGCAGTAAAATGTTTAGCGTCACATAAAGCATGCATCTTGAGGCCATATTTAGCCGGTTTGCTTGTACTTCTAATAGGTGCAAGTTTGTCAAATTTCTTGCGTTGTTATCGTGTAGCTTTTTCATCGACGCGAATGCACCTCAGCAAGAATAGAAAGCGTTTATAGCTCATCACTGCTCGAAGTATTGGAATACCAATTCCATCACTAGCCCAATGATCTCTTACATTGGCATGAGCCCTTTTTTTCGTCCCGATAAGATATAATGCTCCAAACAAAGCCATTATTTCTGCTCTGTTGGATGGTAAACAATCTCTTTTTCTTTTAAATTTGTTTTCAATATAAGTTATATACAATTGGTACATATTTCGTCAATCATTTCAATTGATATCATTTTCAAAAAAGCATCCATCTCATTACTTACATTTCTAGCAATCGGCTTCGGTCCAGGGAGCTTCTTCACAATGTTTACACTTTTAGTCTTACAAATACTTGCTACCTCTTGTATTTGTATGGGCGAAACGTCTGGTCATCTTGTAAATATTGTAGATAGTACCTTGACGCGGTTGTCACCGGAAACTGTAGATTCTAGCTCAGCTTCTCGTTTCCTTGGCAAAGAAAAAATTTCACAGATCCTCAGCTTCATTGTATTTGAAAAGCTTGTTTCATAGAGCCGGCGTTTGCAGTGGTCTACAACTTAAGACTTGCCTAGCGTGTACAAGAACTCACTCCTTCTATTAAATTCTTGTGAATTTTGTCTGAAAATTACAAATGAGTTCACACCTCCAACATTCAGCATGAAGTAGAACATTGCAAGAGGCCAACGAGTTGCTATTCTTGATACAGAGTATCTTTTTTGAAGTGCATCTGAAGTATCCACACCAATTTTGGTGCAGTTATAGAATGTGACGATCTCTGGCTTTGCAGCATCACCACTGTCCTCATCTATTGCGTCATTTTCATGGAAGGTTGAAAGAAGCACTACTATTTTAGCAGGGTTTGGTTTGTATGATACAAGTATTGCATTTGAAGAAAACCCAAATATTGAGCTAGGAACAAGCTTATTTTTGTCTTTAGCCAAAAACAATGGTGGAATTTCACATTTGTTTTTCCTCATTGTGCCCACGAGAGTAAGTTTCTTCTGCAAAAGGCTCTCAGCTAGAGGCAATGACGTGAACATATTGTCACAGGTAACATTCCTACCAGTGTTTTCGATGTGACTCACCATACGATGAACGATAGCTGGGATTGAGTTGTTCAACTGAAATGGTCCTGTGTGTTGCTGTCCTATGAATACTTCCATATTTGAGGTGTAGAATGTTTTAGCATCACTACAAGCCCATACTTTGATGCCATATTTGCCTGGTTTTTGTGGCATAAATACTCGAAAGCTGCAAACGACCTCTGAAATTTGGCAGCATCTCATCTACAGTCACAAAAGCACTGTAACTGTAGTTCACTTTACATGCATTCACAAACTTGTCAAACAACTCCCTGATGCAATACAGCTTGTCGACCCTCTTTCGGTTTGCTCTGTTTAGATCAGATATGTCATCAAATCTCACCATCTGCTGCAAAAATTTAAACTTGTTGACCCCCATGATGAGACGAAATATCTCAATTCCTAAGCCATCACTTCGCCAAACATCTTGTAATTTATTCTTGTTTGACTTGGTTACACCAAGCATATACAGGGTGTCTTAAAAGTCCCACCCCCCTATTAACTTTCTTATGAATACAGATAAAGTGATTTACTTCTGGGAATGTTTATATGACCAACTAAGGAGTTTTTTATGTATGCAAATTTTTTACACCCCTTCTCAAAAGGGGGTAGTTTGGGGGGTAAGTCAAAATTTTTAAATAGAAACCCCTATCAAATGACACATCATTTTAAAGGTAATATTACAAGAAAAAGAATGGCGGAAACTAGAGGTCTCTAACATTAGTCTATCAAATTTGGTGGCAGTTTAAAGTTGGAATTATTTCATAAAACCCCCTAAGTAATTTTAGAACGGGAAAAATGGTCAAAATGCTGAACTCTCACCTCAATTTCACTCAGATGAGATGCTCGAAATGGCTGCCATGAACTTCTTGACAGTAAAAAAGCCTGGATTGAAAACCACGTCTCACATTTTGTAAGATTTCAGGCGTGATAAGGTGGCAGGCCTCTTCGATTCTTGTCCTTAATTCATCGAGGTTTGCGGGCTTTGTGTCGTAAACTTTACTTTTGAGGAAACCCCAAAAGAAAAAATCCAGAGGTGAAAGGTCAGGTGTACGTGCCGGCCACTCTACCAAAGTGCCACGTCGACCTATCCATCTATCGGGAAACGTTTGGTCTAGGAATGTCCTTACAAGCATATTGTAATGTGGAGGAGCACCATCTTGCTGAAATACAGGCTCATAAGTACCTTGTACTACCTCATTTATTGCTGGGACAATGCCGTTCCGTAACATGTCCAAGTATTTAACGCCAGTTAAATTACCATCAATAAAGAATGGCCCAATAACAGAGTTTCCCAAAATTCCAGCCCATACATTTAATTTTTGTGGCTGTTGCGTATGGGCTTCAACCATCCAGTGGGGGTTACTGTTTGCCCAATAACGGCAGTTGTGCCGATTGACTGTCCCATGCAAAGAGAATGATGCTTCATCACTAAAACATATCTGTGATATTAAATTATTATTCTCTTCAATCTTCTGCAACATTTGCTCACAAAACTGAAGTCTTCGGTCAGGGTCGTCTTCATTTAATTCTTGATTTAACTGTATTTGTACGGGTGGAACTTGTGACGCTTTAACACTTTGTGAACAGTATCTTTTGAAATTTCAACATCAAGGGCAGTGGACCGCAGAGATTCATGTGGGTTTGCAGCATAATTTGCTAAAACTTGAATTTGGATCTCTTCTGTCGCAATGGCAGGGCGCCCTGATCGTGGTGCATCTTTGACACTAAAGTTTGTTGAGAATTTGTTTACTAAACGTCTAATTTATGCCCTGTCTACTGGTCTATCCGGATAGGCAGCATTAAATAAACGAACTGCTTCATGAACATTTCTCCTAGCTTCCCCATAGAACAATATCATCTCTACTTTATCTTCATTTGACCGAGCCATTTTTATTAAATACGAATAAAAAGAAATTTAACACAGTAACTGAACTGAAAGTGTTACACGTACTAACTAGTAACCTAATAAGAGATAGGGAAGGAGCCACTGGTATTCCCAGGTTGCCCTACTGGACTTTGGTCAGACAAACCAAAACCAAATAAATGCTATGTTATTTGTGGTTTTTGTTGATTCTTGTAATAACTTGTTTTACGATTAGGTGTCATCAGTTTTCAAAACTAACTGGTGGGTGAATGTTTTGTCTGCCTTACAACAATTTTAAATGTAACATAAGCTGCGGGGGTTTTATGAAATAATTCCAACTTTAAACTGCCACCAAATTTTAGAGACCTCTAATTTCCGCCATTCTTCTTCTTTTAATATTACCTTTAAAATGATGTGTCATTTGATAGGGGTTTCTATTTAAAAATTTTGACTTACCCCCAAACTACCCCCTTTTGAGAGGGGGTGTAAAGAATTTGCATACATAAAAAACTCCTTAGTTGGTCATATAAACATTCCCAGAAGTAAATCACTTTATCTGTATTCATAAGAAAGTTAATAGGGGGGGTGGGACTTTTAAGACACCCTGTATAAAACCCCAATGTAAGCACAAATTTCAGCATGGTCAGTTTCCTTTGCATCTCTTTCCCTTGTGTAATTTTGTTGGCATGATCGTATTTTTATGTTTGTATACTGAACAATACTATCAATAAAATCTTGATTGAAAAACAATCTAAGGCAGATTTAGCCCCTTTTGCATCCCTAATAGGCCCTGGAAGTTTAGTCACAATATTGTGACTTCTTGTTTGTGTTGGAGATTTTACAGGAACGTGACTCCAAGGAGTAGTTTCATCCCGCCCAAGATAAAAAGGTACCCTATTTTGAGTATTCTGAGGCAAAACATCTTCTAATCCTTCTTCCTTGCTCTCTTCAGTGTCACTACAATGTTCTAAGAGAATTTGATCTTCTTCTATATCGCTATATTCTGAGTTGTTACCTTTATCTAATGTGAGGTCGACTTCAGCTTCGCCCAGAAAATCGTCCTCACGATCACTCTCGTTCTCCAAATCTGCGATCAATCTCCATATGCGTTCTTCTTCTCTTGCATCTACTATTTTTTAACAAAGCAAACACTTACACTAACAAATAAGACAAAATAAAATGAAGATATATAACAAGTTCAACAAAGTCACGTGGTGACACGCACAGGCGGGGATTCCCCGTTTACGAACAGAAAAGGAACAATAACTCTCGTTAGACGGCTGGAAAGCGACTAACTGAGCCACGTGGTCACGAAGCAAGGGGTGGGGGGAGATGTCTCTGATCTTCAGCTGTCTGGCTTGCGTACCTTAGAAACAAACAAAAACACCGAAAGCGGGGATTCCCCGCCGCGTGTGTCACGGGGTGTTAACGATACTGTTTTTGGTTAAATGTAAAATAACAGAAAACCTGATGGTAGGTTAAGCATGTTATCTAAAGTACATACAGATATGTTTTGAAAATTATTTTAGATTGGATGCTGGCTAGTTTTAAAAGTAGCTGTATTAATTTTTAGTTCTACCACATAATATGGGTTTCTACAGAATTTACTAAAAAAACTATGGGCTGATGTTTAAGTACAAAGACAAAACTTACTTCATATGGATATCTTATTTCCTATTACTATTCTAAAAGTTTACATTTTCATTTTATATTGTTAATTACATTATCATATCTTTTTTACTTCCAGCTCCATTAAGTTAGCATTAGTAAATACTAGCCAGAAAGAAATAGGTCCTAAAACATACCAAACACTATAAATTTAAAAAAGTATACCTTATCTTCATATTTATATTAAAAAATATATATAGAGAGTATGGCTAGTGTTAGGTATATAAATATAGAATTTGTAAGTAAATAAAATGTTTTAAAAATATAATAAAACTTAATCATTCATTATGAAAATGATCCATTAACAAAACGTATGATGGCCCAGACTACAGTGATGTAAAATATGAATCTCTAAGACATGCAATATTGAAGGTAATTGCTTGGTATTCAAGTGATCTCCAATTATTTAATTATTTATTTATTTTTATTTATCTTGAGACGTGATTGTCAAGGTATGGGCGAATATGGATTTTGAAGGAGTGTAGTCATTGTTACTATCTGAGTTCAACTTTGCTCAGAGAGGACTATTTATTAATAGCCCAAGAGCCAGGGTAACTATAGGACCTACAGCTTTATGTGGAATCCGAACCACGTGGTGTTGGTCTGATTTTCAGCTAACTAACAAGTCTGACTCTCAGTTCTCTTCTCTACACAACATCTGAACCTTGACTACCATCTAACATGGACACCACAAACTTCTCTAGTAGTGTCCAAATCGATGGCAACCATTGAGCGGACGCTGTGTTGGTAATAAGAGGACCGAGGATGGAACCTACCGCCTACAATCTCCCAAACACTTTGTCCCCAAGTAGCTGGGTTACAGCACTGCGCCACCAGTGCCAATTATGAACATATTGCTTGAGTTTATTTGATCCAATGAATGGCTTATTTCTAACCTGTAGCCTGAGTTAAGATGATGGTTTATACAGAATAAACATTAAATTGATGTTTAACAAATTCGGTCCACAAACAAATTTGAACCTGCTTGCTACTGATTGTAACGAAGAAGACAGAATTGGCTGATTTTAAAAGTGTACAAAATATACAATTAATTTTTCACTAAGTTTAAAAACTGGAAGGTTTTTAAAAAAGTACTATTACTAATGATTATCAACATTTACAAAATGTAAAAATTAAAAAAACATAAATTTTTCCTGATGACCCTTTGAAATCAGTTGTAATCAAATTATGAGTAAGATTTGAACTAAACAAGCTAATATCTGTTGTAAAAACCAGTTTCAAATAAATCATTATCAAACTAATGGGTGAATATTACCCATACTTGTACAGTGGTGATTAACCATCCACCCACCTGTTCACGTACAATGGTATTGACCCCCCTGCCTACCCATATACTTAAGTGGTATTGATAATTATTTTTTGCATAAAAATCACCCATATTGATACAAAATGAATATACGGGTAGGACTTGAGACAACTTATAACTCGTGAGGCTTACTGAGGCACTTGGCCTGCGCATTAGGTGAATAATACTAGGAGTGATGGGGAGGTCAGTCCCAGTCCCACCCATAGATCTATAGTTGTGTTATTATAGATCTATGGTCCCACCACTGTTATACCCCTCCATCATGTAAGTTACTGTGTTGCCGGTTGAGATGCGCTTTCCTCTTTGTAGAAAAGAATTTATTTTAGCCTCTTTTGTTGAATGTTTACATTTATTATAACGGCCAATTAGAAAAGTCATTTTCATTTTTAATATGAATTAACTGCATTACGTAACCTGGTAATGCAGAAGTTCAAGAGAGATACACAGAGGATCTTATTGCTAAAATAAAAACAACATATGCTATCTTTGTAAAGTCTGCTCTTGAAATTGGCACATTAATTTACTTATAAATCAAATTATGATATAATCAATAGATCTATAAACAAATAAATAAAAAACGAGTCATTTACTAATTAATTAGTAATAGTTGACACAATTATTTAATATATCAATAATAACGAGGTTAAGTCAGGATATAAACAACAATTTAAATGATTTTATCTTCTATTTTTATTAACCATATGGCACACAATGATTCGGCGACTCCCCCCACTTCAATTAGTCTACTGCGCATCACCTGGCCAAGTGCCTTGGTAAATCTCGCGAGTTATAAGTATATGGATCGGGTCAATGAATGGGCGGTCAAGCAACTTCACTGTAAGTGTATGAGTGAGCGGTTGGGTCAAGACTTGTATACTGTTACAGTTCTAACATTTCAGAAGGGCAAAAATGGCCCTTTTGGGAATAAGATTGGAGACCCCAGAACTATAGAGGTTATAAATACTTACTCGTTATCACACTTTCAACTCTTCATTTTATGCTATATGTCTAATACCCTTTATTATGTTATTACTTACAAATAGATATCTCGTGTCATGTAAATATTAAATATGTACAAGTAATTTGGTTAGTTAATTAGGTACGCTACTAAAGCTGGTTTAAACTGTATTTCATTAACATAGGATTAAACTATAATCTAGCCTTTCTAGCTTTACCTCTGAGGTTTGTGGGTAAAACTGAGAATCAACATAGGCAATGTCGCACGCCAGACCGCCTCAGCCCTCCCCTAATTTTTACATCCGTTGACTCACATTCGGGAAGAATGTAGGAAGGTACAAATTTATTTGTTTAATATGAATTTAAAACTTTGTAGTGTTTAACTGGAAAGTACTTTGTTTGCTGATTATAAATATCAAAAAACGAAGTCGATCGGACAATTTTAACATATATAAACTATCAGGCCCTAGTTGGGATTCATCTAGACTTGAAAAAATTAGCCATTGGATAGGAAGGAGCCAAGCCCTCAAGATAAACAAAGTTGCCATGATGTGCTCTCCTCAGAGGTAAAGTTAGAGCGGTTTTAGAATAGCGCTGCACAACTGGACCCTAAAACAGCCAATAATTTAAACACAAAATTTAACGTTGGATGAAAAATCTATCTGTGTGTATATAAAATCAATGCTATAGATAGGCTGCTTAGAAAGCTACCTACTAATTGCTCCTGTATGAGGGAGATGGATTGAGTGGTGGAAGGGAGAGAACTTCTCTTTCCCCACTGTATTATTCCATTTATTTAATGTTTTCATGGCAATTAGGCTACGGGTTGGCAGTGCAGTAACAAAGCTCCGCCTACTACAACATTAGCAGCAGTGACCATTGGTTGATTTGATTAACACTAACGAATCAAGCTTAAATGATTAAATTCAATAACGCATCGTTAAAAGTAAATCAAATTTTAGCCATGGCAGGTTTTACTAAGCAACTTTTAAATTAAATCATTATATAGTAGTATTCAAATAAAATTAAATAATAAAAATACCACAATTAATAATAATTTAAACAATAAATAGCAATTAAACAAAATTGAATAGTCCGTTACAGTTTATTTCAACTGATCACTGTTGCGGAAGTTGAATATTTGAAGGCAGAAGTTTGTCAACGTTGTGAGGTAAGGCAGCTCAGTGGTGGATTGATGCCCCTCTGCTGCCGAAATCCGTACATGAACTAAATATACATGACCGACACGCAGGTCACTTACTGTCTGGCCCAATTGTTGTTCTTGTCCCATTTTCTCAGATGTCATTGTAATCACAAACATCTTGCGGTGTTGGACAATTTTATATTTTGTAGGTTAACAAGGTAGTTAACTCTGACTACTACTGAATGAAGGGTTTTATGAACAGAAAAACTACACATTTTGTAAGCATCCAGCAGATTAACAATGGAAAACAACAGATTAACAATGGAAAACAAATTCTTAAAACATTATTTTGTTGTGTAATTAGTTAACCCATTGACGACTCATAACGAGATAACTTGTAACGGTCCGCCGAGACCCAAAACCACGATCAAGAGTTTACCCATGATGCTAACTATGTATATTAAGAGACTATTATTTGATACTAAATAATATTATTTGTTCAATAATATGATATATTTAGTTTCTTAACCCGGGATCGGTCGTGCATACTCCACTTCCGCGATCGGTCGCGCGTATAGGGTGATTCTAACATCTGGTTTTTTCAATATTACCATAATATTTTGAATTAAAATTAGAAAGTTCTTTACACAATCTTAAGTTCAGTCCATGCTGTTTATTATACAATGTATAGTAGTTCTTAATTGTGTGTTTTTATTATAATTCGACTATTTTTTACCCTAAGAAGAATGTTAGTTTTAACTGTGAGGACTTTTGAAATAAAACTTCAATGCAATTAAAATTAAACTATTGTTTTATTAGCTAAAAGTATAACATATAATAAGTACAGTATTATTCAATAGATATAGTGAACAGAACGCAACATTTTATGGAACACATTCAATGCACTTCATTTCTGTCAAGCCGACGTGTTCTGTGCATATAGGTTTTTGTACAATATTTACAACAAAATACACATTTACAATATCCTACAACTAAATAATACACCGATATCACAACAACAACAAATTGAAAGAAGCAATTATAAAAGTAACGCGATAGGTCGCGCCGTTAGAATGGCACTACACCCACCACACTGCCACGTGATCAGTCGCGCGTCTAGAACGACACTAACTGTACTGTGGCGCGCTATAAAAACAGTCCCCCCCCCCACCACTGCTAGACTATGAGTCATCATGAAACCACCTGAAATACATCCAGAAAGAGTTCCTCAAGGCATATTAGAAATATGAAATTTATAATAAATAAAACAGAAAAAAATTCTTTATAAGCGAAAATTTTTGTTAGAACGGTCCTAATAGTGCGACCGATCCCGGGTTAAGTCTTTAAACATTGTAATTTAATGACTATAACTTATTAATTTGAATTTATAATATATATTGAATATGTCAACAAAAACACTATTTTGACATTTCAGTATTGTTGCGTAAACCAGACCTTGACTGTCGGAAGTTGGCATGCATTGTTGTTTGTTTATGTTGGTTAGTTTTTAAATTGCTATGACGTTTTAGTTCAAAAAACTATTGTTGTGTATTATTCACAGCTGTAACTTTATAAATTACAAACATAAGGTTATTTATTTAGATTAGGGTTAGTTATTGAAAATGTTCTGTTTGTTTACATAAAATTGCTTTATTCTATATACGTTAAATACATTCATTTTAGGAATTTTATTTGTAAAATTACTTTTCCATATAAATTAGAGAACATATAGGCATAACAAATATTATAATGCACACATGCCCATATAACAAAAATTTGTATTCAAAACCCATTTTTTGACATTTCTAGTATTTTACATAGTAATATCTAAAAAAATAACCAAATGAGGTACCTAAACGAATAAAAGTTTTCCATGTAGAAAATTAAATTCTGTACAAGAATATATTATAAAAACAAGGTATAAAACGGAATAATTATTTTTTTAAATATCCTACTTTCAAAAAAATTTTGTTTTATATTATACCAAATATTTGAATTTTTAGTTTTAAAAGATTGAGAACCAGTACAAACTGTAGATAATTTGCTGGGGATCATGAAAATATAAGGGTTTAATATATTTAAACAATAAACAACATATTTATTTAATTAATATCATCAGACTGCATGATAACGGGGTTGCCAATGGGTTAAATATAAAATAATCAAATGCAATGTGACAAAGTGATATTCAATGTATGTAGGACAAAGTGGTGATCCTAGTTTATGATATGTACCTAACTATAACCAAGGATTGTGGATTTAATAACCTAAGGTCTAATTGTCACTTTGTCATTAAAACCAACAGGATACATTTACCCACATCCCCCGAAATGTTAAGGGGAGTTAATTGTGGTAGTAACCCTAGACATGATAAGTGATTAGTGCCAAACTACTACTAAGTGTTGTCCAAAATATTAAAAACTAAATAATTTGAAATTTTATTTGGTATTATAGTACTCTGGATAGTGAAAGCACATTATGATATTTTAAGCATTGTATACAATAAAATTGTGATAGTACCCATATTTCCTTTTACAGCCCATTGATACTCCTTACACTAGACACCCTGATAATCCCAGTCCAAGAAATGTTTGTTTCTGGTTACCCTAGAGTAAGTTGTTAGTTTGAGACTGATTATGAGTTAATAATGATTGCCATGACTTACTTAACTTAATTGTATAAGACCGTGAAACTGTGAAATATTAGAAACAATATTTATAATGCAGTCTGCAATACTTATTTTTGTTTGAGTGTAAAAAGAAAGTAGAGTGATTATAAGGTTCAAGGGAAGTAAGTTCAAGAAACTATTATTATTATATTCAGAAACTATTATTATTATTATATTCTGTACTATTCTGTACTATACTGTATATTCTGAACTATTATTATTATATTCTGTATTTATTAAATTGTTTGTAATATGATCTTTGGTCCTTTAGGGTTCGACTGGAATAGTTAATTGCAATTTGATTTTTATTTCTTATGTTTACATAATTAATAGTTCTCATTATTATAAATATACCAGTGTAATTTATTTTAAGGATATTTTAAATTTAGGAGGACATTTATACTTTTTTTAAATAAATATTTTATTGTTGAAACTGTTCTGTCATATCCCTCTGAAAATTGCATTCCTTTAAGCGCATTATAAAATTTTTCAAATCTTAATATTTACAGATTCAAACAATAGTTATTTTGTTTATTCTGTATAATCACTGTAACAAAATAAAAACAGTTTCACAATTAAGTCATTGGATAGTTCTAATTTTTCAAGGCAAATATTAACAAAGCAGTAAAGCCGTTGAACAATGCAGAGAATAAAAGAACGAAAAATATAATGTTGGTAAGTTTAAAAAGAAATACTTCTCTTTACATTTGGATACTTAAGTAACAACTATAAAAATAGGAGTATAAGTTGATAAATATGTAATAGTTCAAATACTAAATCCCTACCAACTGTTTACCCTCCAAGTATCAAAAAACAAATTTAAAACTCTTAATGGTGCTTAAGAAATGTTTGTATGTGTCAGTTTCACATTTAATTAACTATTTCAATCAAATTATTGAACAATTTTCATTAAAATCTTCAATTTCCCAATGAAACAAGTAGGACAGTAAGTAATTATTTTATTATGTTTCTTTGTTACATCACGTTCTGACATGTTAAAATAAATTCAATTCAATTTTGGCTTATTTTTTCCCATGGTTAAAACATGTGGCCATGATAATTAATCACAAATTTATACAGAATATATGTTTATTCCATCTTGTATTTCACTATCAAATTCTAATTTTTAATAATGTTTATGGCAAAGCCTTTGTTTTTTAAGGTCTTGCAACTCCTATTAAATATCTTCCTCTAATGTTAAAAATAACGTTTTCTTTGTCATAGTGCCATATTGTATTAAGTTTTTGCATATCAAAATAGAGGTTTTTATTAATATAACACAATGCCACAAATCTCATCTCCAATGGACGACTAACTTGGAAATGACAGCCTTTAGAAGTGTGTATTAGATTGCCATTGGCTAAAAATATTAATATTGTGTGAACGTTAAATTATCATTCAACCACTTTACATATTGAACTGAAAAGCTTCATAATGTTTACATGTCACAAAAACCTACTAATAAGACATATCAAGTGGCTGTTGCAATTCCTGGTGGATGTTTTCACTAGGAGTAGGTAGAAGGTTTTTAATTAAATCAAAGGTTAAATGTGCCTATTATTAGAACATAATTCCCCAAATCTAATGTCAAAAAGGCCATTCTCTGCAAAATTACAGCAAATTAATCTCAGATATATATAATTGTTGAATTTTAAACGGCTACCATATGTGACTCAGTTGTTCATTAGAGGTAAAGTTTGCAGCATTATAAAGATAAAGACCTTCAATTTGACATCCATATTAACATGTCCTTACATTAAAGACTTTTTTTGGACTCCAAGTGGGTCATTCTCAAGAATTGATATATATATATATATACATTGTACAGTTACAAAAAGTACAATTTTAGATCATATTTATGAGTATCTGGAACGGTTGATAAAATGTTAAGCTGTTTCATGACTTATTTTCCACCCTGTATATCTTGGATATGTATACTTATGATTTCTTTATAAAAGTAGTACATTTTCTCAATTGCTGTCCCTGTCTTCCTAGGTAGGGTCATTCGCATACATTATAAAGTATGCGCCCGAAATGTGTGTTGTTCTAATAGGGTTAAGGGAGAAAAATGAAGATTTTACAACAATGCTGTCTATCATACCTTTTAACAGATTTTGTAACATGTTATAGAAATTGCAACTATTAAGGTTTGATAATCATTTGGCTGCTTTCAGAACATCTGAATTCCAGTCTCTTTCTATCTGAAAGTTATATTTGAGACTTTCATCTTTTAAAACACCTGTTACAGATGAGAGTTGTTGACCCTATATTTCATTGAGTTAATGAATGAAATAAGTGTACCAGCAAGAAAAGCCTCAACAGAAATCTACAAAAAGCCCTAATTTTATTATTAATATGCTTAATATGTTTTGAGTCATGTGCAAATTCAATGCTGAGGCAAAGATTAGGTAGTGGAAACATTCTTTAGTTACAGGCTGTATAAGTTTCAATATTTTGTTATCTGCTGGCAAGCATCATAAATACTCCTAATTCATGTTTCTTGCTTCTTCTTAAAGAAAATCTAAAGGCCAACAAAACATTAGGATTTTTAATGTTTAAGATGGCCATAGGGCGAGCCTTAGGCCAAATGGTCTAAGGCGTCAGGACATGTGACCTGGCTTAAAGATAGCGCTAGTTCGAATCCGGTCTAGACTGGAAGTATTTATCAGTAATATTCACCTTCCATTGTACTTGTTGCATTAATAAGGACAGAGTAATTTTGTTTGAACTGTGCTGTGGTTTCCGCATGAGGGGAATGTTCTTCCTCATTATCAAATTCATTGTTGTATTCTTGAGTCATTACTGATGAACAACAGTAGGTATTTCTTTCCTCATTATCAAATTCATTGTTGTATTCTTGAGTCATTACTGATGAACAACAGTAGGTATTTCTTTGTCAGTCACAATTCTAGCGTTATTATAGCTGAGCATAATTAATATACTCAGTAGAGACTTGAGAGTGGTTGTTCTGGCCTGACATCCCAACACATCCTAGAGCTAGTACATTTAAAATTGTACAATTTAACACTATTTACTGTTCTATTCAGAGTTGAAACGCTTGTAAATTTGTTGAAACTGCAACTATGTATTGTTTTCATATTAATCAAAATAACAAGAAAATAAACACATTGATCCTGATTAAGCAGAAATCTGGATTAGAGAGGACATAATAAAAGAGGTTGCAGTCTTCAAATAAAAGAAACATAAGCTCCAACTGAAAAGAAACTGTAAATATTGTTATGTGGTTAAAACTAATATTAAACAGCATCTATTGGTAACACATATCAAGAATACTCCAATAAATATTAAACTGTTTTTATTTCCACCGAAATAACACTGATAATATAAATAGAATTTTAAAAACAATTATTACATTTCTATACTTTAACAATATTTTTTAGGACTATGAACTTAAATTTAGGTACATGAAACATAAGTCCATTATTTACAGTAATAAGAAATTGAACCGTTTGTTGGTATTTTTAATATTTATATACAAACATAAACTAACAAATTTGGCTGAAATTAACTAAGATTACTATCACATTAAGTGCTGAGCTTAACAAATATAAGGCCACTTAATGTTAAAGATAACATATAATTTTGGCAAAACTGAAATTTATTGATCAAGAAAAATTATAATGTGGAAATTTTAATTATATTGCAGAGATAATGCAAACTTAAATTTCATTTTACACAATGGTTGACTAACACAGTTTGATAAACTTTCTCATAATATATTTAAGACAGAAAATATTGGACAATCTCATCAAAATGAAAATTATATCATTATTATTTAACACAACTGATTTAATAAGTTCATGCTAATTTTATAAAAAATAAAATGATAACATAAAAACTGTTATAGAACATTTTTGACATTCTGTTTAACTATATCACAGCTTAACAACTAATTTGAGATTTTTAGATACAGAATGGTTCTTGCACAATAGTTTCCAGAAAATCGTAGTTGATGGGTATTTCCAAATTAGTAAAAAATGCTGCTGTGCGCACACATAATTCTGTCTTTTGACTACAAAATATAAGACAGGCTGTAGAAATTACTTTAGTATATATGCACAATTTGACTAAACCTACACAACAAAAGTTTAAATTGGTTTTGTCAATAATCTTTAATGAGGATCATCCAAGATAGTCCTCTGTAAATTTTATGTCTCTGTAAATTTGTAAATAAAAAAAAAAAAAATGGCTTAGCCGTTGGAAGGCAATAAAATAAAATAAAATAAAATAGTAATAAATCATACCTTTAATGTGAGCAGGTGAGAATATAAAAATTATTTCGGGTGACTATTTAACATAAATTAAGATATTTATGTTAATACTTGTTTAGTCTGAGAAGATAGATGACATTAGAAAACTTGTATAAAAAGATCATTTCACTAAACACTATAATGTTAAGTAATTATTCCCAAACGTAATAGTGTTTTATCATGGGGTTGTTTCTTATCATGAACTTACAATATTCAGATGTGTAAATGCGATTTATTTCTAGTTATGATAAAGAATACAATAAATTGAAAACTGAAATCGCTAACAAATCCATCCATCTTTACTCATATATTTATAAAACAGTAAAGGCACAAACATTTCTTAAAATGTAACCTGAGCTGATCAATAGCTTAGCTAATAGTTATGACAAGGGGTTGATACTGGTAGTTTATTTTTTAATTTCATTATTTTGTGAACAGCCAACATATTAATAAACATTTTATATCATGTAGTGTGTAAAGTATTAAGAAAAAAAATGATATTTTAAGAGCTAAGTTTTGGCAAGATTTTTATTTTACAAATCCAATCTTCTGTTCCTTTATGCTACAATTTAAATAAAAGTAATGGCATTTAAAAATATTGTTGCAATTTCCTATACAGAATACTAACAAAAAAAGGTATACACATTTCTTATATTTAAGGAACATTGTTACAATTAATCATAACTAATGTAATGTTTATTTATTTAGTAATGACTCCATATTATACAGGTAAGACAATATATAACAGGTTTGGTATTCAGTTGACATATAAAAAATTTTTCTTTTTAACATGTAAATGGTGATATTTCGAACAATATTATGTATGTATGTATGTATATATATATACATATATAAGGGAGCAATATTGATCGGACCTTTCAGCAATCTGATCTACAAATTTATTTAGGTAAAATTATGGATTATTTATGAGACTTTACTCTCATATGTTGACCAAAGAGGTTGCCTGCTCTTTCTTATTAAATCTAAACACAAGGAAATCAATAGTGCGTTAAACGATACTATTGATTTACAAAAATTTTGTTTACAAAATGAAAAATGTTATTGACTCACGTCACTGATGCTTTTTGATTGTAAAAAAGTTGTAAATACCTGACACATTAATTACTTTTCATATAACTCTTGGTGAGCAGAGTTCGGCCAATTGTAACTATCCCTATTGTAAACAAATGGTCAGATTAACACAAACTTCAAGATTTTGCATAAGCAAATCGTACATGCCTTTAGCAACACATTTATGATTAAATCTATGACTAATCATTTGTCAGGGTCGTCAAAAAGTGATGAAGCTGTATCTGCTATAGTGGTTCATAAGATATTTAAAAATAAACGTATTTCAAGTACATAGTATCAAAATTACAGGTTTTCTTTTTATGACAAATTTCATTATTAGTAACTATTTGATGTACATTAAGCGATCTATCTTGTTTATGATTAAATTAATATGAATAAGTGATAAAAATCTTTTAAATAATAATAATAATCAATATTAAAGAGCAGATGAATAAATAAATATATAGGTACAATCATTAGTTACCGATGTAAATGTAGTAAAGTCTTATTTTACAATAGACATAATTTTTGATATAAGAAAATCTACCAAAAAGTACATAAATACAACTTTACGGCATATTTTGTGCGACAAGTCATTTACAAAAATAAATTATTCTAATAAAGGTCTCTGGGACCTTGATGAGCATAGTGTACAGAGTTATAAAACTTTTATTCTTGTTCAACTCCATACATCTGCAGAATACCTCTTCTGAGCTTCCATCTTTTTCACATACGCAAGAGCTTGTTCTCGTGTCATATTGCCCTTCTCTTGTACTACTTCTACCACAATCTCATGAACATCCCTTGCCATAGATCTAGCATCACTGCAAAAACAAAATAAAAATTATTTATGTTTATAATTATTTAGACAGCTTATTGCAGGATGCCAATAAGTTTGCGTTAAAAAAATTCTTGATTTCCCTGATTTCATATAAATTTCCCAAACACTAAAGTATATATATATGTGTGTGTTTTTTGAATTCAATCAATAATATTATGTACTATCATGTGGCTAAATTTTAAAATTTTAACAATATATTTATACTAATTATGCTAATAATTAAATATAAAATTCTTGTATATAATACGTGAAGCCGTTTTTTGTCAACCCAACTCCTCCCTTATTCCTTGACCAATTTAAATGGTTGAGGTGTCAAAATAATTTGCCTCTGTTTGAAGTTGAGCAATAAAGTCTTAATTCTTCAATATTGTTAGATAGATAGATAGATATTTATTGCCATTAGATATTTCACAAAATATATTGGCTTAGTCATAAGATACAGACAGCACTGGCCTACTCTCTAAAGTCCATTTCTGTCCATTTCTGAGTCACAAACTCAGTTATAGAATAAAATGGATGCTTGATTAAGAATTCCTGCAGAGTCTTTTTAAAATCTTTCTTGTCAAGTTGTCTAATTTGTAACGGAATTTTACTATACAATTTACTTCCCATTATTAGTGGACTCTTATCACTTTTAATTAATTAGTCTAACCTGAGGCAGGTTTACATCATTGCGATATCTTGTCTCATGGCTATGGATCGATACTCTCAGCTCAATTTTGTTTAAATTTGCTCTTAGGTAGAGCAAACATTGCAATATATATAAAGAGTAGAGGGTTAGTATTTTAAAATTAAAAAAACCCCCTGCAATGTTCAAACTTATTAATCTTAGCCATAATTCGTATGGCTTTTTTTTGTAATAAAAATACTTCCTGAGCATGAGAGGAGCCTCCCCATACAATAAGGCCATATGACAAGTGAGGTTGAAAAAGCCCAAAGTATGCCTGCCGGAGACTATCTGGAGTTACCCTAAAGAGTATAGAAAAATCTCAAAATACGTTTTTCGGCCATAAGAATAACATGGAGAAAGATTTAAACTAATTAAGAAGTAACAGATATTAAAATGTAAATAATGATTTATAAAAATTTTTAACACCTAAGTAAACAATGATGTTTGCAATATTGAGGAGGATAGATCTTTCATAATGCTAAACCAGGGAAGGTTGTAAGCATAGTTTTATTCACATTCCATTGTACGGCTCCGGCCTACTGGACTTGAAGGTTTTAAAGTTAAAGACTTATTCACCTACCTTCACTTTAAGAGTGAAGTTAGTCAATTTGTAAGAATTTACTTAAACAAGTTTAAAATCTACAAATATAGACTAATCAACATAATTTTTTCACCATTTTGTTCCTAATAAAGTGGGCTTTAAATACAATACAAATTACATAACCTTAGGTAGGCATAACTTATTATTTTTGCATTTACAAAAAAGAATTTTAGAAAACAAATTGTTTTTTGAAAGCAAAACTGTTAAAATATTACAAAACTTACTTTTTTCATCATGGAAACTCCATAATTATTTAGAGATACAACATTTTTATGTGGAAAATTCACATAATATAAAATCTGTATCATCTAAAATTAAATTTTGTAGAACAAAAAATGAAATGTCTGCAAAATTGGTAAATTTCGCACAAGAGCTCCTATGAAGCGTTACATGTGAAAGTAGTGCCTACAGACTTATTTCTATGGCAACTAAATGATAATTCGACTCAGTGGACCACAATCTGCTTCTCAATAAGTTGATTTCACAGGGTTTTGGCAACACTTTGATTCGTTGGGCTTGCACGTTATCTCTCTAATCGTCCATCATGTATCAGATTCACATCATCTCTCTCCTTTGAATTCATATCTACTTCAGGAATCCACAAGGCTCAATACTTGGGCCTTTCCTTTTCTCCCTATTCATAAATGACCTTCCTGAAGCCATCCCTAACCAGGACACACTTTTGTTTGCAGATGATGTTAAATTGTTCTCAATCATCTCTAAGGAGGAGGACTGTTCATTAATTCAGGAAAGCTTAGATGCGTTGAACGTTTGGTGTATGGAAAACAGGATGAAGCTCAATGTGAGAAAATGTCAGGTCATAACATTCTATCGTTGCCTATCAGCAATAATATACAACTACACTCTTGGAGACGTTATTGCAAGAGTGACTGAAGTGAGGAACCTTGGCGTTATACTGACACCCTCAGTGAATCCTGAACTGCATATAAATAACATCTGCAGAAGAGCGAATACAATCCTTGGTTTCGTTTGTCGTTATTCGAAGCGCATTAGAGGCACAACTGCTATGAAGACACTATACTGTGCTTAAGTTCGTCAGATCTTAAAGTATGGTTCTCTAACCTGGAGCCCACATCAGAAGTATTTGTGTGAAGAACTTGAACGGATCCAACGTCGCTTTGTCACAATGGTGGTGTCAAGACTGGTTTCTTATATCAAGTTCCAGTTTTGGATTTGGCTCAAGAATTGGTGCTTAAATCTTTGGAAATGCACAGGCTAATGGCTGATCTGATTTTTCTTTGCAGACTACTGAATAACGAGGTGGATTGCCCTGACATCCTAAATTTAATTGTCTTGAAGGTTCCTTCTTCTACTCGTTCAGCTGAAAATTGTACAAGGCAGTATTACCGGACAAATTATGCAGCTAACAGCATCATGGCACGTCTCCAGATAGTAGGCAACAAAGTATCTACGGCTGTGGATTTTTTCAGAGAGGGCGAGACAACATTCGGGCATAAAATGTCTTTGTTCCTACTAAGTGCCCCTGTACTTTTTTAGGTGGGGTATCTATTACCCCCAAAGTTGTCAGTTTTTTTTTTTTTTTTTAATCAGGTCATGCCCCAGGCAGTCAATCGCCTTACTGTAATCTAGTAGTAAGGCTGTCATATACTTTTCATCATCCAAGCTGTCGATAATAGTTTCAATTAGACTAATGGTTGCAGATATTGTTGATTTTCCCTTTTGGAATCCATGCTGCTTGGCCGTGATTAAGTTTTGCTGTTTAAGGTAGGCCTTGAGTCACTTGAGGCCTTGTTTAAGTAAAAAAACTTGAGTCACTTCAACTCAAGTTTTTTTATGATTTTTGAAAAAGTACAGATTAGTTAAATAGGTCTGTAGTTCTGGATGTCTGATTTTAGTCCTTTCTTGTGTTTTGCATATACTTTGGACACTTTAAGCTTTGACGGAAAGTGGCCTTCAGAAAAAGACTTGTTGATAATTAATACTAGAGGTTTAGTCAGTTCATTTGCACAGTATAGTACACACGCTGAAGGTCCGGCCTCCTGGCTGGCCTATTAGTCATATAAAAACATCGACTCTGAGCGAGGCGGTCACAGACAGATCATAAGGGTGATTGTTTACGCGTTTACGGAGTATTTGTATTTTGGTATCTCTTATAATTAGACCAGTATTTAAAATAAAAACATCAAATAAGTTAAGAGTTTGAAAGTTAACAAATTAAAACGTATATCAATAACAACAATTAAATATATCATAAAAAATTATAAATCAGTAACTTTAATTAAAATTAAGTAACTAAGAAATATATACTTCTTACTGTCAATAAGAAAAATATTTCTGTGATTTCCCGTATCGTTAAAATACATATAATTTTTATTTAAATTGGTTTAAAATAAAAATGACGGGTTGGGAGTGACTCGTCAGTTTTATAAAACTTATGGACGGTTTTTCTAACGACACATTTGTCGAAATCGTCTAGTTCTGTCGCTGTTGTTTTTCTCTTGTATTTTTGGGAGTTGTGAACGAACACTCTCCTTCCGCTGAAGTGTCCAATAAACACTTTTCACGCCGAATTTCCTTTATAAGAGTTTTTGAAATGCTACATGCAACTGCAGTTCGTTCTAATGATTTTTTTTACGGGAATTCGTTGTTCATCTCTTAATTTGGCCTCATTCGCCATGAACTCACTTACTCTCCAAATAATTTCCCTAGCCTGACTTCTAGTAGTTTTTCCTTGGGCTACTTTAGGAATAAAGCGAGCCATAGTTAAGGTAGGAACCACTAAGGAATAAACTATTTAGGATTTACGTTCACTAATTTTACAACCTTAAGAGTCTGCAGAGGCTGTCGGCCATGTTGGTTTAAATCTCATTAGAACGATGTTTTTTTTTTCAAACCGGACAAATGATCACGCGTGTCAAAATTTAACAGTTATTTTAATACGGTCTTTTCCAAACAAATTGCATTTGATCAAGAGTGAAATTACTCGTTGAACTGCTTTGTGGAATCAAAATTAGTTTCATAGAATAAATATAAAAATTATTTAGTTTGAAGTTTTTATTTTCACCTATTTTTCAAAACTAGGCGTATGTATTCATAATATCAAAAGCAAACCCAATGCGCAATATGATAACAATTTAAGTGACACATCATACACAACGTTTGGAAAATAAATAATGATAAAAATATGGATTCAAAATAACGTTGTTTTTATAAGAATTAAACCATTATGGCTCTGCAGACTCTTAAAAAAAAAAACTGACTTATTACACTACAGTAGTTAGATCGAGGAGTTAGGAGGAGATCGGCCTCTCCTTTAAAAAAAAAAAAAAAAAAAAAAAAAAAAATAAAAGCAAACATATAACCAACTACATAATTGTTTGTCATACGCTTGAGTAAACATTCCTAACACGCTAAACCACAAGCAAATAAATCGCATGCAGTCTGGAAACGTACTGAATGTGCATCCGTAGGTAACAATTAACGTAACTTATTTTAGAAGCAAGCGTGGGAAAGTTTGACAGTAGCGAATGTTGCTGTCCAGGACTGCAGGCATATTGGGCCCTCCACCCGTCTCCTCCCTATCACACTCGGCGAGCTCGAGGCCGGACCTTCGCCGCGCGGTCTATACTTAACAATTTTTGAAGAAATTTCATCTAGGCCACTAGAGGATTTGTTTTTCATGGTGTTGATTGTTTGATTAACTTCTGTCCATGTTGTGGGGATTAGTTGAAATGATTGTGCCAGTGTAATGTGTAAGGGGTAATGGTCTTTGTCTATCCGGTCAAGTGCTTGTGGATTGTTTTGTTGGATTGTAATTTCTGCAATCTGAGTGAAGTAAGTGTTAAAGCTTTCTGCTACTTCCAAGGGGTGTTCTATGACAGTGTTGTTGATGTTAAGCTTAGGGCAAGTCTGATTACTTTGTTTCCCTCGTCTCTTACTATTTATTAGGCTCCATAGCGCTTTTGTTTTGTTGTCAGACTCATGTATGTATTGTGTGTTTGCTTGCTGACGTAGTGTTCTTAGTTTTTGGTCGTAGATCTTCTTCCTATTTACCATGAGATCTTTGTCTTGGATGGTTCCTGTCCTCTCATAAATTTGAAGATCTCTTAAGTAAGAAGCTTTTAGGTCAGCTGTTTCCAAGTCGTAATAGTGTATTGATTTATTACAACTTTTGTTCTTGCTTCTTAATGGACAGGAGATGTTTAGTGCAATATGCAACACGTCATTGAAGTAATTATAGGCTGTTTCCGTATTTTTGGCATTTTGGATAAGATCCCAGTTTTTATTGAGGAGAATAGACTTGAGATTTGTAAGATTCTGTTTATTGGTTTGTCGATTGAAGCTTATAGTTGTGTTTTTTCTTATGCTGAGGTTAAGGTTGCAAAGTTAGGCAGTATGATCAGAGAGGCCTGTTTGTAAGATGATTGCAGTGGCTTCTTGTTCTTTGATATTAGTGCATACGCAGTATATGGAAGATTTTGTATGAGCTGTAACACGCGTGGCTGGAAGAGGAAGCCTTCTCATGTTTTTATGGTTAGTTCATTGCCAAACATCAGGTTATCAGGGTTGTTTTCTTTAAGATTGTCAATGTTTATGTCACCCACTAATAAGAAGGGTTTGTTTTGCGCTTTGGTATGGTCTAGAATATTTGACAACAAGTTTAGGCTATGTCTTGTGTTTCCTCTTGGTGGGCGGTAGACTCCAAGAAGAAATATATTCTTCCCCTCAATTTTGATGTGTGCCATTGCTGCTTCGAGTAGGAGTTCATCACATAAATGTCTAATTTCAATGGGTTCTGTATTATTTGTTAGGTTTTCCTTACAGTAAATAGCAACACCTCCCATTCTGTGTTGTTTTCTGCTGAATTCCGATATAAGGTAGCCTTGTAAATTAGTGTTTGCAATCTGTTTTTGTTCGAGACCATGTTCAGTTAGAACTACAAGGTTTAGAGGTTTAGTCTGTCAACTTTGTTTGCTAGCCCCCAGATGTTTTGGTGAAGTACTGTCAGAGAGTTCTTTTGTTTTGCGATTTGTGGCCTAAAAAAACTTCTTTTTCAGGAATTGATAGGTCCATTGAATTGACAGTACTGGTACACATATCTACATGAGTACTAGGTTTTGTTAAATTTGGTGCTATGGTGTTTTCTGTTCTATTGTTACACTTATAGTTTTGTATAAGCTCTTTGTAGAAGTTAATATTTTTGTCATAAAAAGTTTTGTGATCTTCATTTTCATCTTTTATTTTTGCATGTAGGTGTTTGATTTTTTTGTAGTTTAGTTGAAGTTTTATTGGATGTGATGTCTCCACTTTTGAGGTGGAGGGGGTCAGCTCTTCCACAGTGTTCGTTCTTTCTTTACCTTTTGTGACTTGCAATGACACGCTGAACATGTTGTTCCTTCTCTTTTTACTTTCATTATTATTTGTGTTGGAGATAAAGGGATTTGTTGTTGTATGTGTTGGTGTGTTCAGTTTTTTGTCAGAGTTTGTCTGACTCTCCCAGTTAATATTAGTTCATTCAGTTTTTTTGTAGGAATTTGTCTGGCTCTCCCAGTCAGTATTTCATTCAGTTTTTAGTAGGAGTTTGTCTGTTTCTCCCAGTTAGTGTTTCGTTTGTTTTTTAGTTGGAGTTTGCTTGCTTCTCCCTGTTTCAATTTTATTTGGGCTTGTATGATGTTGTGCGGCATATTCAGAAGATAGTGGTAGTGTTATTTCTTTAGAGTTGTGTGCATGTGACAGGTTATATGAGTCTGGGCTGTCTTGATTTTGTAAGTGTGCATGTAATGCCTTCATTGGGTTTCTCCCCTGTCTTGACATTGTTTTAAGCTATAGTGGATTTGAGTTTCTATGTTTTTTTGTAGGCATACTGTCTTGAGTTTTTTTGTAGTTACTGTTTTGAACTTTTTGTTTCGATGATGTATTGTTTCTTTCAGTTGTGTGATTTCTTTTATATAATTACAGATGATTTTTTTCTTTTTCACTGTCTTGTTCTTCGAAGATTGTTTCTAACTGTGTCCGTAGCGCTTTCTCTTTAGACACTTGATTTTCTAATTGTTGTATGGTTTCAGAAAGTGAGACGGTTTTAATGACATAATATCATATGTCAATAGAACTCTTTCTTTTCCAATTCCTCAATTTGTCCTTGGAACTTAATGGTGTCAAGCTGGGTGGAGTCCATTAGATGTTTAGCCATGTAGGAGTTTTTTAGAGTCATCTTGTGCAAGTCCTGTTTTAGTTTGTTGTTTTCTTCAAGGAGGACGGTCCCTGCTTCAGCAGCAAGATGTTTCCAGGTCAGCGTTGTCGATATTTTGTATTTTGTTTTGAATGTATTTTATAGAGGGCTCTTGATTTTCTTTTTCTACTAGCTGTATGTCATTGGGCTGCTGATCAGAGTTATTTGGCGTGCTGAGAGAGTCATGTGTAGTGTTTTTGTAGTATGATTGTTCTGCTTCTTTTAGAGCCCGGTTTAACAGTTTATTTTTGAAGTTTTCTGTTCTTAGTTGGGCGAAAGTTGACTTGTATTCTAAGTAGGGATATAGATAAGTTTTTTAACTTCTGCTGTATTATAATCGCCAAAAAAGATACTCTGTACTTAGTTTGTTTTTTCACACGATTTGTTTCAGATATTACAGCTGGCCATTGAGGGAGGCCTTTAAGTTTTGCAAATACATAGTCTCCTACATTGAAATTGGTTTTATTTTGTGTGGCCATTTTGTCTAGTTTCTTTTTTTTTTTTTTTTACAGCCTGTCAGATTCAATTGTCAGTGTTATTTGGCCAAGGTCAGGGGTCAAAGTTGTAGGGTTAAATAGTTAAAGACTGTTTTTTTGTACTAGATTTGGCAGGCTTCTAGTGGTCATATTAATTGGTCAGGAAGAGCTAAATCAAGTCAATTTATAAATATAAATGAGCTTGACTAATAGGTTGTCAAGTACTTTGTCATGTGTGTATACACACAGAAATATTTTTGTGTATACAGATGGAATGTTTTAATGGGTCAACGCTAATCAATAGTATCTTTAATAAACTGATTATTTATCTCTAGTCAATGCAGCTATATGGCAATGTCAACAGTTTATAGATTCAAAAGTATGAAAGTCAATTATATGAATGTGCTTAATTAATTGACAAGTCAAATGCCTTGTCTGTTAGAGATATTGAAAATAACAGTTGTTAATATTTGCAATAGTCAGGGCAGTCTATATTATGGTAGGCTGGTATTGTATCACAGTGCTGAGCTGGCCAGAAGTGATGAGCTGTCAGTTCATTGTTATTGAACTCTGGTCTACTTCATCAGTTCTGTTATATCAAGTTCTTCAGTTGAAATGTTTTGATTAAATTTAAAATCTTGTAGTAAATTCAGTAGTGTGATTAATATAAATCTTATTGATATGGATCTTGCAAGTAAGTGTCATATTATTTATGCCCTGTTGGCTTGTGAGCAGACAAGTGCTTCTTAATACCGTATATACTCAAATCTAAGCCGCACTATTTTGACCGCAATTTGACCGCAAAAACAAGGGTGCGGCTTAGATTCGCGTGCGGCTTACATTCGCCCAATTAGAGTTGAAATGCCAAGTGGTGCTAAAAGCATTTCTGAGGGCAAAAAACCAATTATTTAAACTTTTGGGCTGTGAAATGGAGGGTCTATGCAGTGTTTTCTCAGACAGCTGCACAGTCACTAGTTAATTTATACAGTCGGTCAGTCAGGTGCAGTGGTGAGATAAGGATCACGGAGGGGAGGGGAAGGGGGTGTGTGATGGGGAGAGGCTTCAAACAGGTTTGCAGGGGGGAGGGGAAGGGAGATTGATGGGAGGAAGCAACATTGCGATAACTCAGTTTTTGTGCTAGGTGAGGGACGCATTCTCTTTCCCACTTCCTTTCATAACATTCTGTTATCCTGTCTTCTCCTTTCAACCTCTGTCCTTCTAGGACAAAATATGCGTCTTCAATACTTTTGAGTTTTGACTCACTCACTAGTTCCAACAGCTGTGAACTACCGGCTCACTAACAATGAAACACGTGTGAAATCACAACAATTTTATTTTATTTGAACAAATAAAAACAAAGGGTACATCAATAACAATGACTAAAATAATATTAAAACTGACAATATTAAACAAAATGTTCATAATTGTACATAGGAATAGGCTATAATAATAGTTTAGTAATGAGCAACATTTTTAGTAATGTCTGGCACAGATTAGGTAATATTTCAACTGATAAACTAATTAATGAAATTTCTATAAACTATTAGATGCATTTCAGTTTTAAATCAATCATGAATTATTTAAATAACAAACCATCTTGAGAATATAAAAAAAATCACAATTATAACACCCGAAGGAAAGATGAACTAGTTAAAGAGCATTAAAGAGCAGTAAATTTATAATGTAGGCCTAATAATTGAACAATTTTATACTGTTTTTGGGAAAAGGGGGTTTTTAAGACACTATTCATGTATGGATGTACTTGCAAGATTAGCAAGCTTCTCAAAAGCAATATTGAATAAAGATCTTTTGATTTGATTTATTGAGAAAAGTAAAACATCATGAAATACTAATTAACACAGGAACATGGGCAATAATAAAGTAACATTCAATGAATAATAGCCTAAAGATCTCAAATTGCATCTAAGTAACTTTGATAACCTACAATTAAACCCGCTTAAGTAACTTAGGTAACTTACAATTAAACCCACTTAAGTAACTTAGGTAACTTACAATTAAACCCGCTTAGTCACTGTCAGAGTCCATCACAAATCCTGTGAAGCATTGCAGTGGACGTTTGATGCCAGATGTTGAGGCTACTCCAGATGTTGAGGCTACTGGTTCTGACGGTTGACCTTCCTCACTACTACTTGCAGGATCCTTGTCATTACCGTCTGTGTCTGACTCTGTTCCTGATGAAGAACTGGATTCATCTTGGCTTGGAGAATAATCTTCATCTGCGTCATCGTCGTCTTCGTACAGCAGATTATCTTCCGACCCATCTAAGGAGTTTGAGATGGAGCACTTTTTGAATGACTTGCGTACCATCTCTTCTGGGATGCTATTCCAGGCTCTTAAAACCCAATTGGTAATTTCAACGAGAGGAGCTTTCTTGACTTTTCCCGTTCTAGTCACATTGTCAAGGTTGTTCTCCAACCACTCGCAGTACAGTTTTCTGATTTTGTCCTTGAAGGGTTTGTTGAGACACACATCCAGTGGTTGCAGTATGCTTGTCATACCTCCTGGTATGACAACTTGGCAGCATTTATGGCGCTTCATTTGATCTTTTAAATCATCCGTCAAATGGCCACGGAATGCGTCAAGAACAAGAAAATTGTTGAGGTTCAAATTGGCCCCGGGTCTCTTCATCCAAATGCATCTAAACCAGTCCATCATTAATTCTTCTGTCATCCATCCCTTTTCCTGTACTTTAATTTCAACTCCTTGGGGAAAGATGACATTTTTTGGCATGCACTTCCTTTTGAAAATTATCATAGGCGGCAATTTCTTGCCATCAGCTGTACAGGATAACATAACAGTGATTCTCATCTTTTCATAACCACAGGTTTTCAAACTTACACTTTTGGCACCTTTTTTATCAACTGTGTAGTTCATTGGCATGTCAAAAAACACTGGGGTTTGGTCGCAATTTCCCATTTGACCTGGTAGAAAGTTTTTGCTCCGTCTTAGGTTGATAACATACCTCTGAAATTCAACGAGCTTATCTTCAAAATCGTTCGGCAGTTTCGAGGCAATGTGAGTCCTCCTTCTCAGACTTAGGCCATTTCTTCTTAAAAATCTAACACACCAACCTTCAGAAGCCTTGAATGATGTCCTGGGAATGTTCAGTTTTCTTGCTGTTTTATTGGCCTTCAGCCTGATCATGCTATACGTAACACCTAGGCCTTTGTTACGTTGTTCTTTCACATATTCAAGAACTTGGTTTTCCATTTCAACATACCTTCCGCGTTTGGGGCCTGTCATAGCTTTCTTCGTACTTTTAATTTTGAAAATTTTCAATCTGTCTTTCTTCCAACGTCTAACATTAGTCTCATCTACTCCAAATTGGCGCATTGCTGCTCTGTTTCCATTTTCGTCTGCATAACTAATTACTTTCCTTTTGAAAGAAGCCATGTAATGGCATCTTTGACTAGCCATAGTTTGGTGTTCACTACATTCACTACTTACTAACTAAATACGGTAACACTTTCACTAATCACTACTTACTAATTAAATAATACTTTGACTAAATAATTTCAATTAGGTTAAGTCAGCATAGCAATAGGCTAGTTCACAATAAACCAAACAACAACAGTGACTTTTGTTTTGAGTTTTTATTTGTTTCTCCTTTCATCTGTCATTTGCCGGCTGTAGTAGCTTGCCAACCTCAAATAATTGTTTGCCCTTTTTGAGGGTAATTTTAGAGTTAGAGGGTATTTTCTAAGACAACAATATTCATGTTTAGCCGGTAAAAATATAATTACAGTAATGATAAGTTATTCTTTTGATATGGTTTTAAGATTTGAAGTTAAAAACCAATGTCTCTATCATAAAATAACAATAGGTAGATAGCCAAAAGGGTAATTTTTAGATTTTGGTTGGCAGCACTATCCAAAAGATGAGAATAATTGGCTTGAAAGACAGTGGGGAGAAATGTAGAAGGGTGGGAAGGGGAAGTGGTTTGTTTTGCAATAGAAGTGGGTGACGTCAAAATGAGGTCACCAATCAGGGATAGGAGGGGCGGGGCTTAGCGGTATTTGTTTTCTTCCACTTGTCATCTTGTTCTTTGTCCTACATGAGCTTGTTCTGTACAAGATAAGGTTTGTGGCTCTACAGAGAAGCTTCTGTGGGTAGAGCACATGAACAGGTGATTGTTAAACACAGTGTAGGACTGTATCGGTCTCTCTCACTTCCTTTCCTTCTTGAAGCAGTTTAGCCTCAGTGTCCAGTTAACACTTGCCGTATCCAGTCGCTTTACTGGGTAGATACTTTGCCTATGAATTATGGAATACTCTTGTGTAAAACTAGTTTTGGGACAAATGGGTATAAATAAAACAAGTTTATTACTAGTTTTTATTTAAATACATCATGTAACTAAGTAACTTATACCAATACTTCATTTGTAAATACACTTTACATGACTTTCGTCAATTAATAGAGCTCATTTTGTGATCGCTAGATTGCCGTTTTTCCTGGATAATATTGCCCGGTAAACTGGGTGCGGCTTAGATTCGAGTGTGGCCTTTTTTACCTAATTTTCAATCAAAAACAAGGGGTGCGGCTTAGATTCGCGTGCGGCTTAGATTCGAGTATATACGGTATTGTTCTTCTTGGTAGGTAATTGTTGCTTATTTAAAATGGAATGGACTTACTGGTTAATAGTTGATATATTGTGAGTATAGATGTGCTTGTTGTTGGTTATAACACTTCTAAAACTGCACTTTTTTAAGAGGTCACTTTCACTTGTATGTTACTTGTCGGCCATCTTGGTTTAGCCCCCACTGATGTTAGGATTTCCCAGGTTTTGTTTCAAATTCTCTAATTTTTACCTGACTTTTCCAAGTTTTCCCTATTTTTGCTGTTGCTGGACACCCTGTTTTAGAATGATTTGGTACATTAATGATATTTATTCATTATAATTAACAACATTGTATGTAAAATAATTCAAAATCACCATTGGTTTCATTCATCTGCCCTCTTTCCCGTCAACCGCTAACATGAAAAACACCAATTTTAGGTTTCTTTTTACGTTGAATACTCTTCTGGCTATTATAAGAGTTAATTTCAATAATTTAAAAAATCCGGAAGGGGTCCAGTCCCAATTAATCCGGAATTTCGACGCTCTACTGTACTACTAAATGGCTAAATACAGCATCCTGTTACACATGAAATTCACAAATTCTATATCTTGGTTTTTGGAACACCCCTTTAACACGTTCGCTGTGGCTATATGTAATAATAACTATCCGAAATGCTAAAAAATATTATTATGAAAAAACATGCCTTATGCTGCCTGAATATGATTCCAAGTCTTAAAATTGGGTTTCCGCCACATTTTCCCTATCTGCCGCCATTTTGAAAATGTTACCGCACGGGCTGTAGTCAGCTCCTGGCGCCCTCCACCGACTGCCAACTGCATCACCGATCCACTTTCACTTCACTTTAGTCCATTGAAACTAGCCTATGACTTATAAATTAGCAAAATAATAGTTTGTAGTATATAAAAAAGATATTTACATATTTTTACAACAGTCTGGATGTTTGTGTTTTTACACTTTATGGAAAGTGTCGAAACACTTTCCTGGGCAGAGTCCTGGTTCACCTGGGCATGCCTTGCACACATACTTTGACTTCTTCCTGGTTTTATTCACCCTACATACACGGCAGTCTTTCTGGTGGATCCTGTTGGGATTATCAGGTCGAGGTCCATTCATTGTTAGTGTGTGTGGGGTTCCTCAAAGGGGCATGATAGGCAGTGGAATTAAAAATTTTTCCTCCTTTACAAACTCTATTTGTCTTAGTCCCGATGTATTTATTGACCAGATAGGGGGATAGGCATCTAAATTTATTTCATCATCAGAATCTGTCAAAAAATACTCATCGTCAGTATGCCCATGCACATCCTCCGATGAATCTGAAGCTCCTTCTTCATCCTCAAATGGTTCTGAGACCGTTGGCGTCGTGTGCCACGTGTAGTTTGGGAAGTAGACGTCATTATTTAATAATAAAACACACTTATATAACAAACAATTACACTAAACATAAGCAAAAAGTGAGTAAAAATCCTCCAGAAGCAGTAACAGAAACGATAACGATAATCGAGAACGGTTTGTCCAAAAAGACAGCCACTATACTTCACGAAACACGGACAACGTAGCTCCCGACTACACCAGAGTGCTGCCGCACGAGGGCTGAATTAGTTAGGCATGGCGCCGTTACTGCCCGGGCGGCGTGCCGCCACCGGCGAATTGCGGCACTACCGCTCGGGTGGTGACCCCCAGGAAACTATAAAAAAAAAACACAGTTTTTTAGGTACCACAATTTGAGAACTGCTGAATTAGATTATTAAAATGTGCGTTAAATCAACATTTGGTGCTGAAAAGTTCAGTATATTTTTACAGCACCCATGTGCCAAGTACCTAACCTAACCTATTTAACTTAAAAGGATTGATGGATTAGATTTAGCGATGTCAAATGACGCTAAATTATTTCTTTTAATACAACTAAACCCATTTTTACGTACAGGGGTAAACAATACACGTACAGAGGTATTGACCCATCTGCCCACCCATCCACGTACGGTGACCCATCTGCCCACCCATTCACGTACAGTTGTATTAACCCAACCGCCCACCCATACACGTCCAGTGGTATTGACCCACCCGCCCACCCATACACGTACAGTGGTATTGACCCACCCACCCACCTATACAGGTACGGTGGTGATGACCCATCTGCCCACCCATACACGTACAGTGGTATTGACCCACCCGCCCACCCATACAGGTACGGTGGTGGGTGATGACCCATCTGCCCACCCATACACGTACAGTGGTATTGACCCACCCGCCCACCCATACAGGTACGGTGGTGGGTGATGACCCATCTGCCCACCCATACACGTACAGTGGTATTGACCCACCCGCCCACCCATACAGGTACGGTGGTGGGTGATGACCCATCTGCCCACCCATACACGTACAGTGGTATTGACCCACCCGCCCACCCATACACGTACAGTGGTATTGAATCTCAACACACTAATGTTCTTGTTAGGATTTTCCAGGTTTTGTTTCAAATTCCCTGACTCTTTCAGGTTATTTTACATCCACGACTTTTCCAGATTTCCTTTATTTTTCCTTCCCGCTGGACATCTTATATTAGCGATAATTAATAAATGTAATTAAAAAAAAATAAATAAAAACTGGGCTTAAACTAATACAGAAACCTTAGTTAGGCATAAATACAGATTGTTGTCTAGCGTGAAAAAAATGAAGCACATTGTATTTAGTAATCCCTCTCTAATAAGGTCACATGATACAAGAATTATAGAACAAAATACTTACCATTTATTAAACAAGAATTAACGATGATTTAACTTTGTAAATAGTTTGTAATCAAATAGGCCTTCAAATAATCTGCAAAAAACCTATTTCAATTGCTTTTCAATAGATTTACATATTTATGCTGATCATTCCAGAAGAGTAAAAAAATTATTTAAACCTCCCAATATAGAGATCTGGGCCAACAATTCAATAAACTTGTGTATAAGTAAAATCTCCAGGACAATTGGTGCTAACCATTTAATCTATGTATAATATGTATGTACTCACCCACAGACATAAAGATGGCCATTATTTTCCCCGATAACTTTCCACACCTCATCCCTGTTTTTACTTAGCAGATGTGTTACATATAACTTCTCTGCCTGGTCTCTTGAAAATGCAACGTGTAACTGAAAATTTAAAAAATAAATAGTCAAGTCATCATGAAAAAAAAAAAAACAAAACAAAACAAATCTTATGGTTGATTGATTGATCAATCATAAGACGCCGATCGTCAAGATATGGGAGAATATGGATTTCGAATGAGTGTAGATGAGCGAATGTAGTCATTATTACAAACTAAGGCCGACTATTCCTTAGAAAGTGTCATTAATTAATAGCCCAATGACAAATGAACATCCGGTGATTATCAGCTGATCCTTCTCAAAATGTAGTTACTCATTATGAAAAAAATCACTTAAAGAGTAAATGGATAACCATGTACAAAACAGCTAACTAAGAATTTGATAGTGAAATATTTCACTATCCAATTCTGAGTGATGTGATTGTGTCTCTATCTACAGTGTACCAGTTTACCAAGTATGCTGCTTTCCGTTCCTTTCATTACGGTAAAATCTTAAGCATAGTGCCCAAATTTAACCTGTAAAACAACTAATTAGGGATGTTGGTTTGAACTGATTTATCAAAGTGATATTCTTACTTTTTGAAGGGCATTGTATAGTAGTTTTGAAGAGAATAGTATCTATACATCCCATTTTGCGTCACTTTGAATGGCAATTCTTTTTTTTATCAGCCCTTAGAATCCTTTATTTTAAATGAATAGTCATAGCGTTCTAAATGTGTGAACATGGATAGAAAGAGTATTGTACTTTCGTGACTTCTGATGTCATTGTTTTTTACAGTTCCTCCTGATGACTACGCTGCCAGAAGGCTAGTAAACAGTTAAGATGTAACTAACTTACAACCTTGTTCATGCTGATGTAAATTAATATATACTATTGTAAATAATGTTTATTTAGCAACTGGTTGTGGCTATAGTCTCTCCCCGTCTCCCTCTCGTAATTTAAATTTCTATGGCCAGTAAATTTAAATTATCTTCTTTGCACTTTTATGGTATTTGTAACACAAGGTATTCTATCGCCTATAAAACTTAAATAAAAACTATGAATTCTGTATGTGTACATCAAATAAAAAAGAAACATTTTGATTTACATTGATGCACTGAATTAGGAAAAAGAATTCTCTGCATAGCACATTTCTATTATTTAGTGACGTTTGAATGATAGCTTACAGTTAAAAATGCATAAAATTTTAAATATTTATGAACAATGGATATCCCAGAACAAAATTCAGGCTATTACCAAAAGGCAATGATCACAAAGTACATGTTAAAAATATCTCTTAGACAAAATGGCTTTATTCTGATATAAAATATACAGAAGAAGCAAACAATTTTGTTACTTACAGTAAGCAGGCCAATTTTCACATAACCTTCAAGTTCTTCTTGGTAAAGGAAATCTTCAGCTTTCCTTCGGCAACCAAAGTAGAGTATAGTTTCTCCAACAGGTTTACCTGTCAACATTATCAGGTTTTAGGGTTAGAGGTTTCAAGCCAGGAAACAAATCAATATGAGATTTACGTGTTTAGGTTAGAAGGAATAAAATCCAGCATAGTTTGTTAGAAGACAAGCTAGATTTATTAAAATAGACTAGGAAGTATAATAATTAGCCACTGCTAAATTTTAAGCTCTGTTTCAGCTGAATATTCAGTTGCCGCCATGTTAAATCATGCATGTAGGTGTGCATAATAATAAGGGATGTTGAGGCTACAAACATATCAATATCCACATAGTTTGTTTAACAACAACTCAAGGAATTATTCAGCATTGGTCGCTGGATTCATGGTCTCACTCGCACACGAAAGATAACAGAGAGATAATTGGGCATCTTGTTTGAGACTTGATCAATGAATTATCTTTATTATTACTATTTCAATAGGTTTCTCTGTAATATATTCACCTACACACAAACCCCCACCCATACATGAGGTATCGATAACAAATTCACTTGAGTGAATTAGTAAGAAGATTGTAAATGAACAAATGTAGTCATTGTTACTAAGTAAGGTCAGCTGTTCCTTAGAAAGAGCCATTTATTAATATCCCCATTGTCAGGGAAACTAAATGATCTACAGCTTTACGTGGAATCTGAACCAACTTGAACTAAATGCCCAAAATGGATCGTAATGCTTTCCTAGAAGTTTAAGGACCAGTCACCGAATATAACAGTTTTTTAAGAACAGAAACAATCTCTCTTTGCCACAAGTAATAGTAACGCTGCGACACTCGCTAATCGCGACACAGCCAGGATGAAGTTTTTCTGAAATCGGTAATCGGTTAACAAATACTAGCTTAATTAAACCGTTTCACGTTCTACCTACCTATTACAGCTGATGCCCAGCAATGAATGTATTTATGATGTGGCCATACTTACCTCACATAACAAAGTAATTAATTATTTTACAGCTGAATTTAGGCCTGCAATACGTTATCTACTTAACATTTTTCAAGCACATGTAGCATTTCTGAACAAATTCAAGCATAATTCCCGATTTTCCCGGCGAGTATCCACCCTGCTGACCTGTTTTAAAGACCAGCAAGCACCCAGTTCTAATCCTTGTAACAAGAAATCTTGTAAAACCTGCCCTATTCATCTCCCAGCCACATCTTTTACTAGCTCCACTACCTCCTTAACCTACAAGATACCTGGAAACCACTCCTGTGATTCCACCAATTTAATTGATAAACTCTAGTGCTAGCACTGTCCTGCCCAATATATCGGCCTTACCAGTGCAACCCTTCGAAAATGCATGAATGTCCATAGACATGATTGCAAGGTCCAAAATTCTGAAAAACCTGTCTCTGCCCATACTCTTCTCCATAACCAAAATTTTGATCAGTGTTACACCCCTTAAGTAATCAGATCCATTCATTCTCATGACAATAGTTCCAAACTCCAAAGGATGGAATTAGAACACCAATGGATAACAAAATCCTGTGGCCTACCTAATCTGATTGTAAGATAGACCACTTCCCTTCAACCCCTTCCCCATCAGCAATTCTCATATATATATATATATATATATATATATATATATATATATATATATATATATATATATAGTATGTATATATATATATTGGGGATGGACGAGAGGAGATTTTTAGGTTCGGGAGGGAAACGAGAGGGAAATTAATTTCCTCCCAAATTTCGGGAGGGAAACGGGAGGGAAATTAATTTCCTCCCAAATTTGAAGAAATTTTTGGAGGAAATTTTTCCCAGCTTATCATACATTAATTTTCAAACTTAGTACATAAAAAAATAAACCGAATCATTTTATAGTAATAATAATTTATTGGTACATGATCTAGTAGGAAATTCAACCATTAATGTTAAGGCACATTTATGTACTCCTTATTTTATTAAATCTTTTTTATTTTTTGCCTGCTATCCACAAAACAGAAAAAAATCAAACAGGTTTAGACTAAACAATAACAGATTACACACTTAATAAACAAAGCAATCTTATCTGATATAACTGAATTAAAATTGTAACAAGCGAAATAAAAGAATGGTAGTTACATATTACATGCCAATTTTAATTAAAATCATCATAAAAACTAGACATGGGTGAATTCTTCAATTAATTAACTAAACTACATTATAACTAGGAAATGAAGTTGCACACAGAGCCAGCATCTTGGCAGTCCCTTCCTTATCCCCCCCCCCAAATCCTCACGCATAAACTTAGTAATTATTACTGCACGTGTATTGACTATTGTAGAGATGTGCATTTGTTTTAATTCTATTAATAACTGCCGCTGTAGTCATAAGAAAGCAACCTCTATTTCTTCTCTGTGATTGTCAACTAATCACACAGACGGTCGATCTGGTTTATCTGAGTTCCGATCACGGTAGCGAAGCTTTTGGGCAAAAGCTGGATCAAGTGATTCTACGATTCAGGCGTCATCGCCAAACGCAGTCGATTGCTTTCAAAATTGTCTCTTTTCAACAAAAATTGATTTTGTAAACGCCATAAAAAGTGGATCTGTAGTTATTTTATTCAGTAATAACGTGGTTATAATAAACCGGAAATAAGCTGTGAAATATAATCAAATTTGTAAATCTAGATGCCAAAATAACGGTAGTTTAATGGATCGATAGTAATAATTTAATAATTGTGCACCTAAATATAAATTTAAGTCATTTACGATCAATTATTTTTAATACATTATGATTGGTAATGAATGTGTGCAACTCGAAACTACTTTGATACATAAAAAGATAATCTTTTCATCACGAGGAATTTCTGACGTAATGGAGTGACAACGGTATACGTAATCGGCAAATGTATGCCTAGCAGACGAGATGCAATCTGAAATATCAGCTAAATGCCAACTGGCAACTGGTGATACAAAGAAGATTTGTGCAGCTAAATTATAATTGTATGAAATGAACACAAGAAGTATGATAAAGTTTCGGTTCAATAAAAATTATGTTCCGTATTGCTAAATCCGACCGTTTTATAATCAGAAGAGATTTGGATTGAATTGTTTTGCATTTAACATCGACGTAGTAGTAACAATTATGATCAGGGAACCGTTCACTGAGTTTACAAATCAAAATTATCGTATTGTACGACATTTTACACTCCATCTGTGTTACTTTCTAACCTAGTCAGGAAACCGATCGACAGTTTGACAGAAGAAAATATTGTATCCCTGCAAATGTTACACGCACATTTGGCGATCTAAAGTGTTCACAAACAAATTATTAATTGACATTCGCTACGGATATGAGCGATGGGATCACGGGTGGCAGTTGGAGGGTCAAAATAAAACTCGGCAGCTGAGCAAAATGACTTTATTACCAAGAAAGCAAGAATAAAATAATCAACAACGGCAGAAGGCCACAATATTAATTCGTAAGTTAAATAACTACAAGATAACAAAAATTCACAAGATAATACAAAAACCACAAAAACACTTAACGCTACAAATACCAAAATCAACAATGAACAACTACATGGCGTATGGCCTATCTGCAGCCTAGCCAGAGACACCCCAAACGTAAGCAAATTTTAAGCCCCAACTAAAAGTGAAAATTTAGAAAACTTCTGGCAAACAACAATTAAACCGGCAATTTAGCCCACAGCCCATAATTCCACCGGGCCAGGGAGTAAGCCGGAATCCCTGGGCAGCTCCGAATAAGAAGTTAATTCAAAGAACAACAATCCCCTTTTGGTGAGTTTATAAATTAAACAATTTAAAAAAATATATACACGGTACCGTTCTATTATCCCCTGACATCAATAATACCAAACACGAAATAAATAAATGAATAAATAAATAACTAAATCACTAGGCCTAAAGCATAAAAATAAATAACAACACAATTTAACAATAGGGACCTAACAAATATAAACTCTAAAATATCTAACAACAAAATAAACTAATTAAACTAAATAACAAGAAATATAAATATAAATAAATATTAACATCAAAAAGTTCCTTTTGTTTGTATTTTACGTTTTTTTTCCCTTTAAATAAAAAAATACATATATAGGTCCCCATGGCTGTGTTGCATAAATCACTTTGGTCCGTTCACTTTTAGGCCTAGGCCACATTAAATTGTTCCACAAACATTTTTTTCTTCCTTTTTTTTTTTATAAATATAAATAACCGCCTCAAAACCCCCAGCTCAGCCGCCGGGAACAAAACTGGAACACACTGACCTGAGGACAGAAGACTTCTACCCCACAGATGTAGAGAGGGTAGCGGGCGACTCTATGCTTCATCTATTTATTTTTTATTCAATTGAAAATAAATAAATATTGTTACGTCGCACGATACTTGAACGCCATCACGATATTTTGTATGATATGATATGATATTTTCTTCTGTCAAATCATTGGATGATTCCCTACTCAGATTAAACACCAAAACGGATCACAATCACCTCACGGGAAATATACGATAATTTCAATTCGGAAACGAGCAGAACGGTTCATTGTACGTACAACATGAGAGAAATGGACTTTTGCCATGGGAAGGAAGATTTGTTGTTTTGTTGGACAGTAAAGTGACCTGTTCTCAGGAGCAGTTTGATTGAATGATTTTACGTTACTGACACGAACAAACATTGGAATATAGGCCCACTCAGTTTTTGTTCATTATCATTTGGGTTTCGGTCAACAGTTCTGTCCTATACTAGATTTGTTTAGTTGGATCATAGATCTCGGTAACTTGTTCGACTTTAGTAGTTTTTTTTGAGCATCGTGATTTGTGATCCGGATATCTCGTTCACTTTAGATGAGTCTTGTCAAATGAACGGGTCGTGAGAAAGTCACATATACGTTCGACCCCAACTGTCGACTCCGACTGTCAGTCGTCAGTCACTACGTAACTTCACTGCCACAGAATAAGCAATAAATTACATTCCACGGTAATCGAGACACAAGTCTATCATAATATTATTATTCTTTCACTTTAATTTATATTGATTGAAAAAATCTGAACTTGACCATGAATGTCGATTATAACCGTGTTGTTGAGATCGAAATATTTAGTTGGTTACATCTTAGAATAACAATTGAAAAACTCCCGAATGGAATTCCCGATTGTAACAAAATTTCCTTCTCGCAGGACGAGAATTATAATTTCCCGGGGAATTCCCGAAATTTCGAGACCCGTCCATCCCTAATATATATATATATATATACACTGAAAAAACTGCATCAATACCTGAGTACTGCTATATGGACATGCAACCCTCACCACTAAACACCCCCACCACTGCCATATAACCAGCAATAGTGGAAGCCATGTCTCTCTCCCCTCCTCCCCCTCACCTGAAGAAAATGCCAGTGGTACTGAAAATTTGTGTGATTATGTGATTCTTTTGTGTAATACATCAGATAATATATACATTTTCTGAAACTAAGATAGATTTAAAACAAAATGGCTATCTTGGAAATCTAAATATCCATATATTTTAGTTTCCTAGGTACACCCCCAACCCCTTTACTTTTTTCACATACTTTTATAGATTTTCAAACAAAAGTCTGGAAATTGCTCAAAAATCGCTTGCCATTTTAAGAAAAACAACCACCAGATCAAGGGTTAATGGTGTGATGGGCCTGTAACTGAAGAATCGGAATCGAGAAAATTTTGGAATCGGCATATCTGTAATTTTAATATTATTGATTATACACATTATAATTGGCTTTGTTACCTTCCTGACGAGCCAAGTCACGCTCCTGGATAAAGCCTCTGAACGGAGCTACACCAGTTCCAGGACCTATCATCAAGATAGGGGTCTGTACTCTAGTGGGAAGCCTGGAAATATAAAAGATATAATTTACCAAAGACACTAAGAAATTAAAACCTATTCTTAAATTAATTCTAAATTTCTTATAGTTGATGGTAAAAGGAATTGCGAAATAAAATGATAGTTAAAATTATCCCATCATTGTTGATTATCTATACCAAAATAATGCCTCATTATTGTTCTAACAAATATACTAATATCATTTATATTAGTATATTTTTATACTTGAATATATTTTTATAGTATTATACCATATACTTGAATTTTTCCAAGAATTAAGAGTTCTTGTAAATATGTCGATTCACCACAAAATAAACTTAACTTTCGTATACAAAATTAAAATTAATAAAATTCACTGTAATGCTAATATAATTATAACAAACATTGTTTTAATTCTTCAAAGTTTATTTTTTGTATGTTTACAAACACGAAATTACCGATGTTTAAACTTAAAACAATAACAAATATGATAGTTTTAAGCAATAGGTATGTACAGTACTGTATTAACAAACCTATTTCATACTGTTTGTGAATATTTATGTGCATAAAATAAATACGTACTGTATTGACCAAAGGTCTAGGTTAAAAATAAAGTACAGTAATTAATGCCGATAATTTTAAGAAATTGACTAACTGCATTTACTACATTAAAAGTACAGGATTGTATGTATTATAGCAAAGTTTGTACTGTACTTACACACATATGAACAGATTGCAAAACAGTAAATAAACTAAACATGAAAAAAATCTGTCATTTTCTTCTGCTTCTTTGTACGCAAACCTTCGTTAATCGCTTTTTCTTGAATGTATTTCAAAACTAAAACATTGTTGACGTCTAGGTCACGTTCCTCACACCAGCGAATCAAAGTGTTGGCAGCAGACAAAGCTTCATCACAGCTGATCACGGATTTTTCTCCGTCTCCACGGCCTCTTCAATTGTGTCGTTTTGTGTTATGATTTCTTGCAGAATCTCTTCATCTGTTTGTTCTGCACCCAGGTTATCGTCTAACACCCATCTTATTAGTTCTTCCGATAATTCTTGTTGGACGTTAGTTTGATTACAAAGTAAAATGGTTTCTTCCACTACACGATTGTTATCTTGGGTGTTGTTGTCATCTTCCCGTTGGTTTTCATCATCTTTATTTTGGAGGAGGGGGTTATGTGGCCAAACATTTTTCCAGGATTTTATAAGTGTTGATGGCTGGACTTGTTGCCACGCAAAAGCTGCATTAAGAATAGCGTCCTTAATGTCAAACTTTTTCAACAGTGTTGTAATGTCTGCATCTGGTTGGCAAACAATATCCATAAGTAGGCGTTTTTTGTAATGCGCCTTTAGAGTTTTGATAACATTCTGATCCATTGGCTGAATCAGAGCAGTTGTATTTTTCGGTAAATACATGACCTCGATGTATCCATCGGCTGTTTTTGCTTTTAATTCTTCTGATTTTGGATGCCCAGGAGCATTATCTAATAATAAAAGAGCCTTTAATGGCAGATTATTAGCCTTTAAATGTTGATTTACTTCTTTGACAAAATGATTATTATACCAGTCTAGGAAGATTTCTTGGGTCACCCACGCTCGACCGCGTCAGACTACCGAGCGTGTCGGACTACCGAGCGTGTCGGACTACCGAGCGTGTCGGACTACCGAGCGTGTCGGACTACCGCGAGTCAACTGTACTAAACAAAGAACTTATCACAATGATAAACATAAATGTCTACAGAGTTGTAACCTCCACAAACAACTGATCACGCATTGTTTACTTGGCGTGAAAATATCGGCTTAGAACGCAGTGCTGTCTCATGGGATGCACACACAACAGATAATTATGTCTGTCAAAACAACTTATGAGTCATCTTCCAGCTGCTAAACGTCCCACTGCCGTCTCCATTGTTCAGATGCACAGAATAAACAATCTCACAAACTCTACCGGCATCAGTACCAACTAAATGCTTCTAAACAATGATTAGCGATATATTCCGCTTACCGCGGTTGGAGCTATAATTAATTAGCGATATATTGCTTAACCCATACAAAGGGTTAAAGATAAGGTTAGACATTGGTGCACGAAATATATTTGCCAACACTTCCAAATCCAAATATATTTTTTACTTCTTTACTCACACTCAGGACAAACTGTCGTCTGTTACTAACTCTAAACATGCTTGAACTCTGTTGTTTAATAAATTATACATATTTAATTCACTTAGGATAACTGATCTCGAGTAATAAAACTTAATAGTCTAAATATCAAACAATTTAAAGGTAAAACTTATTTGATACGGAAATAAATGGTACATTTGAAAACAATCCCTCTTTGATTGTTGAAAACTTACATAAATTTTTTCAGAAATAGCAGAAAATACACTGATAAAAACCGAAATGGTTTGCATTACGTTCTGCAGTCAATTCAAAACTCATATGGTTTAGATGAGCTACCATCCAAAGCTGTCAATTATTGTGCTGAACAACTCGTTTACCCCATTCCTGCTGTGATAAATAAATCATTTGAACAAGGACACTTCCCATCATTACTAAAACTATCAAAAATTTATCCAAAACATAAGACTAGAACAACTACAAAATTAGAGAATTATCATATTCCATTGATATCTACATATTCAAAAATAATAGAAAAAATTGCAATCAAAAGGATGACTGAACATCTGCAAAATTAAGAGCTGCTAACAAAACACCAGCATGACTTTTTGTTAGCAGCTCTTACAACAAAGCAAATTAAGTTGAGATTCCTTTGACTTAATAAAAAGGAAGATCAACACTAAGTGCATTAGTCAGCCTAGTTGAATTTGTCACAGATCAACTGGAGAATAACAAACTTGTAGCAGTTGTTATGATTGACTATAGTAAAGCTTTTGACTGCTTGGGACATGACCTCATCCTAACTAAACTGGCAACTTTAGGTTTCAGGGGAAGGTTGGGGAACTGGATAGCGAGTTACCCTGAAGGTCGCCAACAGCTTGTAGAATTACAAACAACAAATGGTAAGAAGACATTCTTCAAATCCGTCTTTCAGCCCTCAAATTAAGGAGTACCACAAAGCTCAGTTTTGGGCCCTTTTCTATTTGTTCTTTTCACCAATGATTTTCCAAATTCCATAAATTATAATTCTATAATGTATGCCGATGACACTATTCTCCTTCTAACCACAAACACTGCTGAAGAGCTTCACTCCGACACAATATCACCAACGCAAGAAATACTCCACTACTGTCTCCAAAACGACCTGGTAATAAATCTAAAAAAGACAACCTGTATAAACTTTAGTAGGCGACTGGACAAGATACCAAAAATTCTTGATCTCTTGATAGAAAAAAAACCAAATTATTGGGAATTACCATAGACTCTGATCTTTCCTGAACCACTCATATCAATAATATGAGCAAGAATATGGCATCAGGAGTTTTTGTTGTGAGAAGAGTGAAGTGGATTGGAGAACTCGATATAGCAAAAACAGCCTACTACGCCCTGATTGAATCCCACATGAGGTATGGCTTGACAGTGTGGGGTGGCACAACCAAACAAAACCTAAATAGAATCCTAGTCCTACAAAAGAAAGCAATAAGAACACTTGCTGATCTAAAACCAACAGAGAGCTGTAAAGAATCGTTCAATGCACTAGGAATTCTAACAGTGATAAGACTTTATATCCATACTGTTGTTACTCACACATACCAGCAGGACTACACACGAGGGGAGAATATCCATCACTACAACACGAGCTGAGCAAAAGACTACATTAGGGATGGGTCGGTTCCGGTTCTCGGTTCCACCGGTTCTTGGCAGAACCGAGAACCGGCGAGGTCAACCGACGTAATGACATAAAAAGGATATTCTGTTTGTAATGCATTTAGTTTTTGTTTCAGCGCTGTATTAAATTAGTTCAATAATTTAAATAATTTTACAATAAAAAATTAGTTTCAATTAATTTACTTTTTTAATTTCAATTAATTTACTCAAAATTTAATTAATTTACTTGGTGCTTGTTACTCGAGATTCAATAAGTTATTGTCATTGCCAAAACAAAACTATCAGCCACTGAAAAACTCTTAAGCGCAGAAGAAATAGTCCCCAGATTAAAAAGCAAATAGTGAGTGTAATGTAAATTATGTCCGTTTAATTCATAAGTAAATAATAGCTTAAACTTAGTCAAAACCATATTTACTGCAAATAGTTCATGTTATCAATGATAAATTTGTTAAATTTAAAAATATCAGGCCTCATAATCTGGCTTGCAACAAGTATACAGATGGCGATCCGCCATGCCACTGGGGTTATTTCCAACTAACGATCGATAAACAACAGTTAGAAAGTATGTTGGTAGTGGGGAGGGGAGCATTGGATAAGTGGTTGAAAAGAACAGGTTTGGAATTCATTTGAGAACGGTTCGTTAGTTTTTCTTCACCAAACTGTTTTTTTTTAAAGCAGTTGGGACATTTTTGGAGCCACCTCTAATGGCGGATGAACACTATTTCCACTACGACAATGCTACGACGCATCAAACAGACAGACAACAGTCGTGAGTCGAATCTAAATCTACGTCAGTCTATCTCCATCAGTGTTTGTGTGTCCAGTTCATGTGAGTTGTGGCTGTGAATATGTGAATTGTGGCTGTAGGTTTAAAAGTGAAAATAATAATAAATTGGTGCTTTTGTAAGGAAATATTTTAATTGGAACTAAACTCACGAAAATATTCTTTTTGGTTTACAGTATACCCTAACCAAAACTAAGTAAGGCAATAATTAGTCAATATAATATAGTCATTCAATCTTTATTAATTTTTTTTGTACCTGTGATACAATGTTATTATTAAATAAGCTGTATATCTTTAATTTCCATTACAGAAGGAACATAATATTGCATGATATTGTGTGCTTATTTTGACATTTCACTAAAGATTTAAACAGAAAATAATAAAGCTGTTGCTGTTATGCTTAACCTGTTGTAGAGGTTAAAGGTCTAGGCCTAGTTTTCAAACAAACATATCTTGTAAAAAGTGACGTCTTTAAATCTAGGCTAGGCCCTAGGCAAGTATTTAATTCTAATATACAGCTGTCTAAATTGCAAGAAATTTTAAGTCATAGGCTCATTCATTAAAAAATTACACTTGAGTACAATAACTAGGCTAGGACTAATTTTTATAAAACAAAAGCACCAATTTTGTTTGTCTGAAAAAAGTAATATACTGTTTAGTGTGGCCCAGTTATCATTTTATTTTTGTTGTTGAGTTTACTTTAAAATTGCAACTCTTAGTCCTACCTAGGTCTAGGTGAAATTATAGGTACCGGGCAAAATTTCAATATGGGTCCGTCAGTAAACGAATATCATCTTTCTTCCAACCAACTAGTGCTCTGATTTTTTCGTAAAATGAATAACCTTACAACTAAAAATAATTCAATGATACTAAGCAACTCGCAAGTTTTTCGATCAATAGGTCGATATATCAACATTGCATACAGTATATGCATTGAAAAATGGACAAGTTAGTAATATTTAATAATAACCCTAATAGTTAAGGTCTATAGCGTACACTGGGTCACATTATAACGGTTTTACTGAATTAAAAAGAAAAGACTTGTGAATTGTGATATTTTTCCAGGCTTATGAATCATTGACAATTGTAGGTGCTAAAAGTTGTTGTATGTGTTTATTACTGATTGTCTTATTATGGCTTCTGCAGTTTGGAAATATTTTATCATAGACTCTGAAAGTGGAGATGATAACTATGCAAAGTGCAACCTTTGCTCCAAACGTATATCTAGAGGAGCATCAAAATCAACCTCCAACTTGAAGAAACATCTCGATCACTCAACATAATATAAATTTTAAAAAGAATGAAAGTACACCCACCCCTGCAAAACAACAGAAGTAAGAAGCCCCAAATACAGCTGCTGCTTCAAAATCAGAATGCAAATTTCTGGACAGATTTTTTCAGCCTGTGGAGGAACCCTCTACTAGGCCTAGATGTTCATGTCCTCTGTCAATCTTAACGGAAGATGAAGAAGACGTTGATGACCCTGGCACCATTCTTCAACCAGGCTCATCGACTTTTGTCATGGGATCACCCTCAAGCAGTATTTCCCAGTCTTCTGAAGCGATTTCTCCCACTCAAAGCCTACCTTCCTCTGCACCTAATACAAGTCCTGAACCAAAATACCCAAAATGCATCAAAAGGCCTATCTCAAACAAATATCAACCTACTCTCTTTCAAGTTTGTGATGAGGCTGCAAAATTTAAAGTGAATGACCCCCGCTCTAATAGAATTTCGAACTTGATCGCCCAGATGGTCTGTCTGGATATACAACATTTGAGCCTAGTTGAAAATCGAGGTTTTCGGCATCTAATAACTCACTTGGAACCAAGATACACAATAGTTTCTCGGAAATCACTAGGGAACAAAATTATACCTAAAATGTACAATGAAAGCAGACAGACCCTTGAAGAGTTGTTAACACACGTGAAGCATGTTTCAATTACAACTGACATGTGGACTTCCATAAGTAATAACGACTACATGGCACTCACCTGTCATTTCTATCTGGAAATGAAACCTTATCATAAGTGTCTGGAGGTTGTTCCCTTTAAAGAAGTAAGTCACACAGCTGTCAACCTCAAAAACTTCTTGTGTGAAACCCTTGAACAGTGGGGACTGGAAACAAAAGTAGTTGCCGTAGTGAGGGACAATGGGCCTGATATTAAGGCAGCCCTCAATTTGTCAAACTTCTCTGTGGTCGCTTGTACAGCCCATACACTTCAGTTAGTCATCAAAGATGGGTTTTTTAACAATGCCAAGATTTCAAACTTGGTTGCAAAGTGCAAAAAAATTGTTGGCTCTTTCAAACATTCTACTAAAAACACAAAAGTGTTACGTCGGTGCCAAAAACAACTTGGCATTAAAAAACACAGATTGATTCAAGATGAGCCTACTAGGTGGAATTCGACATATCACATGATGGCACGATTGTTTGAGCAAAAGAATGCCTTAATTCTGGCAACATCAAATGATGATTGTAAAGTGGCGGCTGAACTGACAACAGAAGAATGGAAGGTGCTAGAACATGCACTACAAATTTTGGAAATATTTGAAACCACCACACTTCAACTGAGCAAATCAGCATCATCTGTTTCTGAGGTAAGCCATTTATTCACTACTGTTTTTAGATACTCGTTAAAAGAACATTCCAGGTTGGTTACAGTGGAGTCCATAACAGGCGGTGCAGCTGATGTCATTCAGCCTCCAAGACTGAGTGTCAACTTGATTCATTTTAAAGTTTCTTTGCTCAATTTGGGGAGGTTTTTGATAGTTTAATAAGCTTGATGAACAGCTGATTTATTATTGTTTGAACTTCAAAAACACATCACTACTAAATATAATTTTAATTTGCATTTAAAACTCAATAGCTTATTTAATTTTTTACTTTCTAATTTTAAAAATGATTAAAAAAATTTACGGTTTATTTAGTTTATATTTAGGCCTACTTGTTTCTTAAATGGAGGCCATTACACCGCGCTGTGGTGTTAAGGTTAGGTAAGGTTATATGCGAAATATGTTAACGTTAACACCATCTTTTAATCGCAATGAGTTAAGTTATACCTAACCTTGCATAACCTAACCACCACAGTGCGTTGTAATTTAGTGGCCTCCATTTAACAAACAAGTACCAGTTTAAAACATTAAATATCTTGTTTTACAAATATGTAAGGGGTTTTGCTTCAACATTTATTTAGAAACTGTACTTCAAGAATCTTATTATTTAGTTTCAGATTATACCTATCACAAAACTTATCTTGCACCACCTGCAAATACTAGCTCCACCAGGCTCTGGTTTACAGGGCTTCAACAATGATCTTATTGCCAACATTAAGTTTCGATTTGGAGGTGCAGAAGAGGACCGCCTCCTGGGACCAGCGACACTATTAGACCCTAGATTTAAAAGCAATCCTTTTTCTAGTGAGAGTGCTGTGAGGGCTGTGAAAAGTATAGTCTTATCAGAATTGGAAAAAAATGAAACCCCTCGACCCAGTGAACTACAATCTAGTACAAGTGAACAGCGACCTAGTACAGGTGAACCTAGTTCCTCTAGCAAGGGTCTATGGTCATCATACAAAAGTGTTTTTACTGTTGAATCTACTGAATCGAACAACAGTGCTGAAGAAGAGCTTGAGCAATACCTAGCTCAACCTGCTATCAGTCCTGAGAGCAACCCAGAAGATGTAAGGCGATACTGGAACAACAGTCACTTCACCAGACTTCAAAATTTAAGTTTCAAATATCTCTGCATCCCTCCAGCAACGGTATTTAGTGAGAGGCTATTTAGCACAGCAGGAAACATTTTTGACACTAAAAGAAACAGACTGGACCCAGAAAGAGTTAAAATGCTAGTTTTTCTTAACAAAAACCTATAGGCCTAATCAAACACCTTTTCAAACGCTTTGATTTGATTTAAACTCGTAAATGTTACTCATAATTACAGTAGCTATTTAAACTTTACATATTTCATAAAATGAAAGAACTTCTATCAGAATAGTAATTTGTAAATAGTAACGTCACTCTGTTTTTCATTTTAATTTTTTCAACACACATTGTTTTAACTACAAATATAATGTTTTTGAATTTTAAACAAAGATGACCTAAAAACTGTATTAAATATTTTTTAGAGTCTTTCTTAGGATGTACTTTTTGACATCTTGGTTACCTAATGTCAGCAAAGACTTAAGAATATTGTAATTGAAAGGGTTCTGTTTATTTTATAAGATCTCATTTCATGTGGTATTTAGTAATAAAAATTTGTCTACTTGTATTTATTATGTTCTTTGATTTGATTTAAACTCGTAAATGTTACTCATAATTTCAGTAGCTATTTAAACTTTACATTTTTTATAGGTAAGGAATTTTTTTATATCCTAGTTTAATTTTACAGGGTCAGTTTCAATTTGATCTTTGTCATATTTTTAATAAAGTTTATATTTCTCCACAAAAAATCGTTTCATTGTTTCTGTAACGAAAAAACTACAAATCTGATTTTTTTTATGGAGGGGGAAGAACCGGAACCGAGAATCGAAATCACGGAACCGGTATCGGAACTGGAAACAAAAAAATCTGGAACTGACCCATCCCTAGACTACATACTTCCACAACACCACACTACAGTATAGCAAGAAGCCATTGTACATCGGATGTAAACTGTATAATACACTACCAGAATCACTGAAGAACCTGAACACCCAACAACTGAAGAGACAACTACAGGACTGGCTAGTGGAACGACCGTTATACAGATTGGAGGAATTCTTCACTATGACACAAACCTACTAATTTTGTAAAGCAAGAAGCATGAAGACAATTCTGTATTTTTGACGCCATTACATTTCTTGATGAAATTGTAAATAAGCATTTTGATTGATTGATTGATTGAATAGATCTAAATCTATTATAGTTAGGCAAGGATTAAAAAAAATTAAGAGCTTACTTGAATTGAGACTTCCGGATGAAGATAGGCACGAGAGATGTTTTTAAATCATTGTCCTCTGAAGGAACCTTGTTGCTAAGCCAGCTTGTGGCAACACCCTTGCTGAGACGACCTGTGGGTGTCATGTACTCCACCTTCACCGCTGTTATGTGCACAGTTGTAGGATACAGCTGCAAGAACATAAATGAAGATACAATATTAACACATTGTAATTGCCACTTTCACTGAAGTTGTTAAATTGAAATTGTTTCATTGTGGCTTCCCAAAATAACAATTATTAAATTTGACTATACAATAAAATAACAAAATATATATATATATATATATATGAGACATTATAGATAACAATGTAAGACTAAATTAATAGCGTAATTTGGAACATGGATACTTGTAGATCGTCTTTAGGGAAAGAGCCTACATGGGCAATGCCTGTATATAGGCCCAAGTATGTAAAAATTTTCATTGACAGGTGAAATAGACATTAACTAAACATATCTGTTATTAATGCAGAAAATTTAGGCTTAGTGGTACATTTATTGTAGTATCCATTCAGTACTGTAGCAGCAATGCAGCGAATTGGTTTTTGATACAACATAATGAAGAGATAAGTGGAGGACAAGGGTCACTCAGATGGCCCACCCATGAAATGAAATGAAAAACATCTTTAATGCAACATGAGGCGAAGTTAGGGCTGCAAAGCTCTCTACCACTTAACCTCGTCATACATAATAAGATATAATTTGAAATATAATTAACAATTCAAATGAAATAAAAATAGAAACATAATTACGAAGTAAACCATACACAGTCAAAATATGAAAGTTATATTTTTCTTAAAACTAAAAATAATTTCACTATATCAAATAAAACTAAAGTTATTCATTAAATTTTTTTTCAAAGTACATTCATTTGGCACAATTACTCATTACCGCCACCATCAAGCCATAGTGCCACCAGCCACTACTCATGCGAGGTGCGGAGCAGATAACACCTCACCTCTACCTCAAACCGAATGCGCTTATCAATAAATCTGATATTATCAGACAGAGCATTCCAGAGCCTGCACGCAGAGATAATGAATGATTTGTTGAAAGTGGTGGTGCAGTGATCTGGAATAGCTAACATTGACTCTCCGCGTCTGGTTCTACGCACACTAACTTGTGACCATAACTGGTCCTGATGATAACCTCGACCTCCTCCACATTTAAGCTATTAAGTAGTTTTAAAATTTCAGTTTTAAAGATAGATGAGGTGGGTAAGATAAAAATGTTTTGATTAATTTTATCAGCAACATTTCTAAATAAAATATAAAAAGCATTGGTAACTGCTTTTAATATTGATTTTGAACAATCTTAATAGGCTGAAGAACCGTTTTATATGCTGCCCCTATGAGATAATGCCAAAAGATAAAATTAATTGTAAATAGGTCTAATAAGCGGATTTGATTTCTTTTTCAGTTACAATACCAGTGAGGTTTTAAACACATACACATACATACAGAGTTTTTGTTTCAAATATTCTACATGATGTACCCATTGCATAAGATAGTGAAAATTAATCCTCTAATTTTCATAGTACAGCTCTCTACATTCTCAATTTCTTTACATGAACATGTACCATCCCAGTCATGTATTATTAAATTTTGCAAAGGATAATCAGTCATAGCGTTTATTGATATTGGCATACATTTGGTTTTACATACAGTTAAAGATAATACATTCTGATCAAGCCATAAACCATCAAAAATAAAATGTTCAAATCATGTAACTCATTTAGCCATACATCATTTCATGTATTTTCTTGAATAAAAATAAGAGTATTGTCTGAAAACAGAGTTAATTTTCCATTGATTTTCAATTTAGACATGTTATTTATATAAATTAAAAATAACAATGGACCGAGGGTGCTGCCTTCGACAACGCAACAGTCAACTTGTGGAACATCACTAATCGTGTTACATATAGAAACACTTTGCAGTCTATTTGAAAGATAACTTTTAAACTATGCCAGATAGCTCCATCGGACTCCAATATTCTCTAATTTGGTAAACAATTTGTCTCTGTCTACAGAATAAAATGCTTCTTGCAAGTCAAGACAAAATTAGCATGGACTGTTTATTACTAGAAATAGCATCATTAACTGTTCTATTAATATCAAACAAAGCTTCTGTTTCACCCCTGTCTTCCCTAATTCTACACTGACACTCCGATAAAATCTTGTTGTCCTGTAAATATGATATTAATTGTTCTTTTATTATTCCCTCTAAGCCTTTAGAAAGCACGCTAAGTTATCGAATTGAGTTGAAATATGTCAATAGTTATTTTTGTCTGTAAAATTATGAATCGGTATTACCTTAGCGATTTTTAAGTTATCACGAAATATGCCATTGGTAATGCTAATATTTACTAAATGTAATAATGGATATTAATAATTCGATTTCCTCTCGAATTCACCGCACTAGCCAAGTTATTCCCTACTGCTGCAAAAAATTAATTAAAATCAGCAGCTGTTTGCTTAATGGATTGTTCATTGATATCATTAGAATATGATATCATAGAATAGGAATCTGGTCTTTATTACGACTCTTTCCTGCCAATTTAATTATTATTTGGCAAAACATTTTTGGATTTTTACCAGAGTTGTCTATTTTTGAACAGTGATAGTTTCTTTTAGCTGGTTTTAAAGAATTACTTAACGTCAGTTTATATGTTTAAAAGTGTCTTTTTAGTTTAGTTTTTTAACTTAAATTTGTCTGACCTTGATTTAAATTGTAATAAATAAAAAAAATTTACATAAGGATTTCATTGATATTAACAAATATAGCTGTTATAATGCTGCGTATGAAGGATTAAAACAAAAATAAGAATAACCATATTAAAACCATATCAACCATTATGTTCAGTTAATCCAATTAAAATATTTTTAGTTATAACCAATACTAATAAAATACTGTAAAAACAAATAAGTTGAAACTAACAAAAATAACCTTTTTAAATGTACTTAAACTTTTAAAAAGCTTTTTTCTTTATCATTTCGTAAGATACATAGTAAAGCTAATCATCTACTATGTTTTTATATAAAAAAAAATAAAATGACGATATAGAAAAGTATAGTTTATTAATTATTAAATAGTTGTTCTGCTCTAATCATGGATTATATTTAGAATCTTACAGTAAATTCTCTTAAAATATCAGAACATAGTAACAGAAAAACTTTACAGTTAATTTGACCTCACCTCCTAAAACCAACAATACGTGTGGACACATTCATCCTACAAGCAATTGACATTGTTAGCTACATATCTAGTCTTCAAAATCAAATAAGTAAAACAAGTACCTTAGCAGACGAGGATATAGAGTAGTATCGGCACTGTAGCCTAGGCAACAATTCACACAGATGGTCCACTTCAGGTTTGACGGATGTCATATCCTCAAGGACGTGTACAATATTACGGTTATCCTGGACAATCCATTGGTTGTATAGCTTCTTACCTTCAGGACTGGTGCTGGCCATCAGTCTCAGCTGTTCCTTTTCCTGCATTAAATAAAACATTCATTTATACATATATATTGCTAGATTGAATATGTTAGGTTTAGATGTAATTTATTCAAACCGAAAATACATAACATACAAAGTCAACTTAAAAAAAAAATGTAAAATAAAAATAAGTACAAAGAAGGACATAGAACACATTAGTTTTTCAGCTATACTACTGTCAACTGCTCACAATTCCATTCTACCTAATGACTATCTAAAACTTGGGAGAACAAGTTGACCTTTTTAACCCTCGATCCAGTCACTATATTTTTCAGTATTGGGTCGCGATTTTTGGCCAATTTGTAAGATGTTTTTATAAAATTCATAAAAATAAGTAAATTGTAATAAAACTACTTGTTTATGGTATAAAAACGATCTCAAGAATGTAGGCTACCAGATAATGTATAAAAACTTAACCTAAAGATATTTTTGATTTTTTTATGGTACGTTACTTTGGAAATTTTTTTTCATAAGTCGCGAATGGGGGTGGGGGTACCCATTGGATACAATGTTGTGATAATAAATTTTTAAATGTGACATAGTAAAAATTTCCTAAATTTTATCTAGTTTCAGAAAATATATACATTATATACGTTTAGAAGTATACAATATGTCTTATAAATTTATAAATGGATTCAATACAAAACCTAAAAATTTGTTGCCACGGTAACAGCAACAATGAAAAATATTTTATTAATTTTCTATAAACACTACAAAGTTGATTTATATTTTAAAATTTAGCTAGAAACATGCTCTATAACGGATTTATTACAACGATTTATAACGGATAATTACAACAGAAAAACCAAGTATTTACTGTGAGTGCAAACAAACAACGAATCGTACAAAGCGTCCAATATGGCGACAACGTGAATTCAATAGCTACTTTCACAAAGCCGTGTAAATTATCGATTTAAAATAACCGACTATTAAGTTATAAAGAATTATTCGATGTTTAACGTAGTTTCCGAATAGATCAAAATCATTGCCGTAGCTTGTCATATGCGCATTCTATGACCTGTTTAGCGAAGCGCGGCGTGAAGTTCGCAATCGCGAACTTGCGCGTTTTAGCAACGCCAAAACAGTTCGCAAATGCGAACTTGCCCAGATGGAGGGTTAACATGAGGGCAACCATCAGTGGTAAATTCAAAGAAGAAATACTTTTAACCCTTAAAACGCTGAGTAATTTTCTGTAATTTTTCAATTAACGCTTAATTTTCTTGAATATATATAATTTTAGTTTTTGTAAAGTTATATTTTTTTAAATCTAAACCAGGATAGTACAATGTAAAAAAAAAAAATAATAACGATATGGTATTTTTATATTCATCTTTTATTCATTACAAAGTTTTATCAAAACTGTAAAAACGAAATATTATTGGATGCAATTAAAAAAATTTTATACTTGCAAAAATAAATTTTTCAATTGAAATATGATTTTAGAATGACAATTTCTTCCTTAGAAAATAGCAGCTGTATGAAAAACTTCAAAACTATAAATTGTATAGCCATTATAAAAATACATACAATATAACTCAATAAGACAACAGATTATACAAAGTATATTATTTTGAATTTACTCTATATTTTTCATTGTGAAGTCTAGTTTTATTTTTGTTGTAAATAGTGTTTACTTTGTGTACATAATCTGTTTGTTTACACACCGGAGGTTAGTACAATGCACGAGACAGACAAAAAATAACTGCAGACTGACGAGCGCCAGCCGGTCGCCGCGTCATGTGACTAGCAGATGCGTATATATTCGCTGCGAGCGCTAGCGGTTACCTCGATAGAGGCAATAATGAATGAAAACTTCATATTATTTCCATTCGTTGCCTAGTAACCAGTCCAAAGGTCTCGAAAATGAATTATAACCTGAAAATAGTCTTGACCTTGAATCTTAGAACTCGCTACGTTGTATTAGGCCTGTTCTAGGATTATTGTTATCAGCTCGCGAAATATTACGTATAACGCGTTACGGGCAATTGTAAACATGCGTATATATACGGATGCCGCGTTTTAAGGGTTAAATCTTGAAATACCAATATACTCAGACTAAACAAAATTGAAAAAGAAAAAATTGTAATTTGTTTTATTAACTAGTGGAATCATGAAATAAATAAATCTTTCTTAGTACTTTTATCTTTTCTTGCATTTTAAACAATAATTAAAATCATAACAAAATTGTCAAACTTAAAAAAAAAACTGTATATTTAGCCCCTGAACTGTTTTAAGATTATATAAAAATAAAAATAAATTACCTCTGTCAACAGTTCAAATATGTTATAATGTGTATGACGATCGTTTCAACATAATTATGTCATCTTCAGATATGAATAAAGGTTATAAACAAAAATTGTATAAATTGACATTTTAAAAATATAGAAAGATGTGTTTGTCTTAATAATTAAGTTATTCCAGGTGTAGTGGTGTTATCAGCTGGCCTTTGTTTTCTTGGTGTTGTTTTTTGACTTAAAATACTATTAAAAATAAAATGGGATTTAAACTGTAATTTATCATTTAAAATATTTTCACTGTGGGTTTTTTTGAGTATGCGCTTTATATATCTCGTATTCTTCAAGAGTATCTAGTTTATTTCCTTTTCTGCATGTATGTAGAATTTGTAGGCCTGTATTTAGATCACTAATATCATGGTTTTTGTCAACCAGATGCTGGGCGAATGTTGATTTTTGTTTGTCTGTTTTTGGATTAGGATGGTGTTCTTTATATCTTGCTTTGAATGAACGCCCTGTTTTTCCAATATAAATGCTTGGACAACTTGCACATTTAATTTTATATACACCTGATTTGTCACCTTTTTCAATATCTTTTTTGGTGTTATTTAATTGATTGAGGGTCTTATTATTTGTTTTGAAAGCTAGTTCAATTCCATGTTTTTTTAATTCTTTAGATAAAGTATGTTGTATAGTGTGTGAGTATTCTATACATACATATTTTTTGTTACCTGGCTCTATATTAATTTGTTTTTGTCGATTTCTTTGTTTTGTTATGAGCCTGTCAACCATATTGGATTCATATCTGTTTGACTGAGCGATGTGTTTAATTATGTTTAGTTCTTTCTCATAATTATTGTGTGATAAGGGGACATTTAACATTCTGTATATCATACTATTGTATGCTCTATACTTTTGTGATTGAGGATGATAAGATGTAGAGTGGATGGTTTGGTTTGAGGTAGTTGGTTTTCTGTAAATACTGTAATCAAATTTGTTATTTATTTTGTTTATGGTCAAATCTAAAAAGTTTATTTTATTTGATTGGTCAATTTCCATATACGACTTTATTGACAAAACTAAACATTTGAAGATAAATATGCATGATTTGATGGTATCATTCGATATTGTTAATCTATATACAAATGTACCTGTTGATAAAACACTGGAAATTATAAAACATCACCTAAATACTAATTCAATAATGCTACCTGAGGCAATTGATGAATTTTTATTCTTATTACAAGAAGTGCTAAAACAGAATTATTTCATATTTGATGATAAATATTATACACAATCTGATGGTCTTGCAATGGGCTCACCTTTATCATATATACTTTCCAATATTTACTTAAACTATATAGAAAACAAATTTATATTCTCAGATCATAATAAACAAAAAAGTAAAATAGTACAATACCATCGCTATTTTGATGATACAATACTCCTGTTCAACGGAAATGTTAAACATCTTGAATTATTAACACGTCCAATGCTGATGACGCCAGTTGGCGTCACTCCCGCTTTTTTGCAAGCCAACAAGAACGTAAAAAAAAGAACGACGCCACGGCGTCATTTATTATTTTTTACATTATATTGCTAATTTTTGAATAAAACATTTCGTGAACATGTACATAATAAATTATGAAATAATAAACATCCAAAAATAAAATAAAATATTTCAGCATTTGCACAATAATGAATTTCTATATCAGCAGTGAACGTGTTAAACAAATATCTCAACAATATAACTCCAAATCTTAAATTCGCCATGGAAATTGAACAATAAAATAAAATAAACTTTTTAGATTTGACCATAAACAATATAAATAACAAATTTGATTACAGTATTTACAGAAAACCAACTACCTCAAACCAAACCATCCACTCTACATCTTATCATCCTCAATCACAAAAGTATAGAGCATACAATAGTATGATATACAGAATGTTAAATGTCCCCTTATCACACAATAATTATGAGAAAGAACTAAACATAATTAAACACATCGCTCAGTCAAACAGATATGAATCCAATATGGTTGACAGGCTCATAACAAAACAAAGAAATAGACAAAAACAAATTAATATAGAGCCAGGTAACAAAAAATATGTATGTATAGAATACTCACACACTATACAACATACTTTATCTAAAGAATTAAAAAAACATGGAATTGAACTAGCTTTCAAAACAAATAATAAGACCCTCAATCAATTAAATAACACCAAAAAAGATATTGAAAAAGGTGACAAATCAGGTGTATATAAAATTAAATGTGCAAGTTGTCCAAGCATTTATATTGGAAAAACAGGGCGTTCATTCAAAGCAAGATATAAAGAACACCATCCTAATCCAAAAACAGACAAACAAAAATCAACATTCGCCCAGCATCTGGTTGACAAAAACCATGATATTAGTGATCTAAATACAGGCCTACAAATTCTACATACATGCAGAAAAGGAAATAAACTAGATACTCTTGAAGAATACGAGATATATAAAGCGCATACTCAAAAAACCCACAGTGAAAATATTTTAAATGATAAATTACAGTTTAAATCCCATTTTATTTTTAATAGTATTTTAAGTCAAAAAACAACACCAAGAAAACAAAGGCCAGCTGATAACACCACTACACCTGGAATAACTTAATTATTAAAACAAACACATCTTTCTATATTTTTAAAATGTCAATTTATACAATTTTTGTTTATAACCTTTATTCATATCTGAAGATGACATAATTATGTTGAAACGATCGTCATACACATTATAACATATTTGAACTGTTGACAGAGGTAATTTATTTTTATTTTTATATAATTAAAAAAATTTTTATTGGAATTTCTGTACAAATCTCTCCCTAAAATAAGTGGACTGAACATAAATTCAGTATTTTTTTCTATCCCTGATAGGAGTCCCATTATTTCTTATCCAATACACTTCCTGATCACTACCTGCCTGATATAAAGAACTGAGGGAAACATTATATCTTTCTACAACTCATTTCTTATTCAGAATTTAATCAGCAATAACTTTACTATACACATATAAACGTAAGGAGGCAGGTTTTTGTGAGTTTTATACACATGAGCTTATTTATAATTGTTAAAAATAACACAATTTATTTGCGATGTGTCTGATGATGATAGCCTTGCTATCGAAAAGCCTCACTAATAAAAGTTTTTATTGGTTTTTAAATTGTGTTATTTTTAACAATTATATACAAAAAAAACCAATACAGCTCCATCAATATAAATAACATGAGTTTATTTATATTGAATTATGGTTGACAATGGGCATCCTTTGATTTTACACACATTTATTTATCAATTGTGGTCCATTGTCAACCATAATTCAATATAAATAATTTTATTTATATTGAATTATGGTTGACAATGGGCATCCATTGTTTTTACACACATTTATTTATCAATTGTGGTCCATTGTGGGGCGCTAGTGTAGTCCAAGTAAATTTAATGCAGTTTAAACCAGCTGTGGTTACAGGCCTCACTAACTAACAAAATTACTGGTACAATAATGTTATTACATGAGATATCTATTACAGTAGTAAGTAATAACATAATCAAGGGTGTAACAATACAACAAGTTTGTAGATATTTTTATTCATATTATCAGTTAGGGAAGCAGACTGAAGATTATAGTCGGATTACAAAATGGGTTTGTTTGGCACAAATTAGTCAACTTAAATGTGAGATTTTTTACTACCAACAATTTAAAAGGGGCCATCTCTAAATTACGTAATGCTAAAAGGATCCTTTTCAGAGCCCCCCTCCCCCCCCGTGTAATGGTAATACTACCCCCCCTACAAAATTATGTAATGCAGTTAGTAACTCCCTCCCCTTTACTTTTTCATCCACTTTCATGCATATTTTGATTTATGATAAAAGCCATAGTTTAGATTGTTCCATTTGATTTTTAATGAGGATGAGAATATATTAGACCTACTAACTTTAAAATATACTTTTCTTTAATCTTTATTTTAGGGAAAAATGATAAAATTTTGTGAATGAATCCAAAAAAAATTATTGAGATTTAATAGTTATGTACCGCTGTGTAGAGCCCCTCACCCTCCTCTATAACAGTGCATAACGCTGCCAAAATCTCCCTCCCCCTTTCAGGCATTAACGTAATTGAGGGATGGCCCAAAATTACACCCCATTTCTTTGATAATATGTGTTTACACCATTCTAGTATCTGTAGTATTCTCTTATTTATTCTTACAGGTACAAAGAACGTAATGTATTCTACAAGCCACCAGATACTGCTAATCTGAATGCATAATTATTTATCTAATATAGAATTAATAACATTTTTCAAATCCTGAGACTGATTCCGATACCACTAAATCGATTCCCGATACCTATACCATCAACACTCAGTTTTAAAATAGGCCTATAGTGAAAAAAATTTATAATTTGTTTAGTCACTTAATGATATGGAAAACATTACAAATAAAATAGAGAACAATATTGATGATGCAAAGGTTTAAATAAGATACTGGAAAGTTGCATAAAAACAAGAACCTGACAAAAATAAAATCTGTGTATCATTCAAAATTCTTCATTTCTATTAATCATACAAGATGACATAATCCAACAAGTTCTATAATAAATGACCACCAAGTATAATTAACACCATGGGTAAATTGTCATAATTAAAACATAGGATATAAATGAATAAGTCAAAGATTAATAAATAAGACACTTTAAGCCCGTCACACACTACTGAACCGAGCGTTGAACCGTAACACTTTTTGACGTGTTACGGTAGTGTGTAGTGGATCCGAGTATCGGGGCAAGCAATTGGACTAGTAGAGCCCCTAACCATCAGTTGTCAGTTTTTCCCCAACGCATCAAAGGAATTTACGGCTCGGCTCAGAGTTGGTAGTGTGTGATATGTTTGTAACATCGTACCATAACTTCCTTCCCTAACAATAAAAAATCAGCGCATCAAGCCACATCTAGCACTTATGGTTTACTGTATGTGTTGTTTATTAGTCAATTTTTTATTATTTGTAATAAGTTTAGTGTAGTTTTAATAGGCTTGAAGTAATTGTGATAAGTTCAGCGACGGAGTGGAGTGAAGAAGATACATAGTATTTATTGAGGGTTTCTAAAGCTACTCTCTTTTGGAATTTACATCTCTTTTGGTGACGTGCGGGTAAAATTATTGTATTTACCACTTACATGCTGAAACTGCAGAGTCAGCGTAATACTGTACCACCATTTCTTCTTTAAAGAAAATTTTCTTGCCAACAACATCTCTCATTCCTTTCCTTTTCATAAGTGTTGCTAAATGAAGATAAATGCATGCAGCCGCTGATAATGACTGTGAACTAGCCATGTAGAAATATTGAAACTGTAGAACATCTGTACAAAATAAAATGCAATAACACAGCACTTGAAATTGATTTAAAGCACATGATCTGTAGTTGATGTACTTAACCAGAGTTGTGATTCAGCCAAAACGTAACAAAGTGATGCTTGGTTCGCCGCTCGGGTCGGGGTGATAAAGTTGTGACAAAAACTCGGCTCGGTAGTGTGTGGCCTGCTTTAATATGTATATATAAAAGCTAAATACCAAGTACTGACTCACTCACTGATCACTGATTCTCGAAAACCACTAAACCTTTGAGGCTGAAATGTTGTAGGATGATTGGTCCTATACTGCAGGTGTGCAATAAGAAGGGATTTTGAAAAATTATTCTTATTTCCAAAATGGTAGCCATTTAAGTACCAACAATTTTGAAATGTAAAAAAAGTGTTTTCCAATTCAGCCTGTAGCGGCTAAACGAATGGCCCTATTGAAAAATCAATAGCATTTTCAGTAACATATTTGAGGTGGTCTACAACTTTGTTCCTATGACTTTTGCTCTATCTCACCCCTTCAACCTTAGATAGAGTTAGATTTTAAATTTTTGTGTGTGAAACACAACAGCTACTTTGCACACTCTGAAAATATATTTATATGGTTTTCTTGACAAAAAAACTATTACATATTATAGAAAAGAACACATACTTTTGCAGGAAAATAGAAAAATTTGTATAATTACAGCAATATTCATATTGCAAGGAACGTATGAACGTGATGAGAATGCTGCTACAGTCTTTAAATTATCTCATATTTTATAAACTATAAATTCTTACTATTTTCTATGTAACATGTGTTAGACTTAATTTATATTTAAATATATGTTAGAGATGTTTTGTTTACGTTCTCAGTGAAAGTAGTTTAACTGAGTGAAGTGTTTTCTTCAAGCAGATGTACTAAGGGAGTGTAAGTTGGTTGTTTGGGATGAAGACACCATGGCTCACAAGGGAGGGATAAAGGCATTGGACAGCACTCTCCAGGACATCAGGAGTAGTAAACGCTTAATGGGCGGGATGACTTTCTTATTAACTGGGGATTTCAGGCAGGTACTAACAGTTGTTTCTCGGGGAACATGTGCTGATGAGGTGAATGCCTGCCTTGAGTCATCTTACTTATGGCCTAAGATTGAAGTGTGATCCTTGCGAGTCAACATAAGGATGCAACTGAAAGGTGATCTAGGTGCAGAAGAATTTGTCAACTTACTTCTTCAAATAGGAGATGGGAATCTACATGATGGGTTGGTAAGCATTCCAAATAACCTACGTAGCATTTCAAAGATCTGAACAGTTTATGTGATAAACTTCACCCCAGGTTAAACACTGTAAACATAGAAAACCTGAAGTGGCTTAAAGAACCGGTCATGTATTATTACAAAAAATGAATAAAGGGTACTTAATTATAGTTATTATTCAATTTATTACACTAGTAGCCCTAACTCGTGAACCAACTTATAGATTTAAAATGGCTAGTTACTGAAGAATTAATTGACATGTGTATATGATATAATATGGAGCTACATTAAGAACAATGAACTATAGTAATGTCCAAAAATCCAATACCAAAAGTAGAAGAATACAACAAAATTCCATCAAAGTAATAACATGACGAAAAAAAAAATCATTGCTAAGCCCCAAATTAAAAGCAGTTACAGATAAAAATATAACAATGATAACAGTCAACAGTAAATTTATTAACAGTTATAACAATAGTATAGATTACAACAAATAGTTGTTAACAATAACAATGACGCAGCATAACTGAGTTTCAACAGACAAATAATAATAGAAACTCAGCAATAGTAAATGTAGATGATGGCCACTACTACCCCAAAGTAACAATATAAATAAATTAACTAAACAATTGTAATATTTAAATACAAATCATAAACTCAATAAACAATGTTCACTCAAGAATTAGTTCAAGTACTCTATTTTTTAATGTTTCAGGAGAAATACTGAGTAAACCCATATTAGACAGACATAATTTAGAAGCCTGATTAGAGAGCTGTAATAAGTATAATTTGTCGGAGAACAGCTGGAGATGACTTGTGTAACAAAATACATGAAAATCAAGTTGATGAAAAATCTTGAGACATTCAATCTGGTTAATCAGAATTATATATAGAAATGGAGGTCAAACAACGTCCTTCGGGTTTCTTGACATATTTTCAAACGTTTTCAAACTGTACATATGTATTCTGTGTTTGTATGTTTTATATGATACAACACACAGTTATGAAAAAACTTCCTTATAAACAATATTCTCCCATCTTGCTGCAATATTACCCTACTATACGAAGACCTCATACGTGAATAGACAATGTAGAATTGGCCATGGGAAAACAGTTATTTCTTAAATTCACTCCCAACCTCTTTAAAAGAGTGTCCTTGAGCTTTAATTATTGTCATAGCATAGCAAACTTTGATGGGAAACTTGGGCCACTTAAACTGGAAGTGGTAGATGGAATCAGAGGTATTCTATGTAGAAAAAGTGTTTCTCCTACACCACAATCTGTAAATATGGTTGCTTTAATAAAGTTTCTGTGTACGGATTTTACCTGCAGTCATATGCCATTACAAAGTTTTGGAGGAATCAAATTGTGAAAACATATTATTGGAATTATAATTTTTAAACAGAGATTGTGAGGTGGAATTCCAGGAGCGTTTAAATTGTTAAGGAATTGTATAGGATAGTGAACTGCATCTTCTGACCATACAACAGAGTCAACAGATTGATAAATCACCGTTTCAGTAGGAAGTTGGTTCAATTAAAAATCATAACATACTTGCTGCTGTGTCGTTTTTCGGTGTGAGGACCGCTCTTTCTTTAAGCCACTTCAGGTTTTCTATGTTTACAGTGTTTAACCTGGGGTGAAGTTTATCACATAAACTGTTCAGATCTTTGAAATGCTACGTAGGTTATTTGGAATGCTTACCAACCCATCATGTAGATTCCCATCTCCTATTTGAAGAAGTAAGTTGACAAATTCTTCTGCACCTAGATCACCTTTCAGTTGCATCCTTATGTTGACTCGCAAGGATCACACTTCAATCTTAGGCCATAAGTAAGATGACTCAAGGCAGGCCTTCACCTCATCAGCACATGTTCCCCGAGAAACAACTGTTAGTACCTGCCTGAAATCCCCAGTTAATAAGAAAGTCATCCCGCCCATTAGGCGTTTACTACTCCTGATGTCCTGGAGAGTGCTGTCCAATGCCTTTATCCCTCCCTTGTGAGCCATGGTGTCTTCATCCCAAACAACCAACTTACACTCCCTTAGTACATCTGCTTGAAGAAAACACTTCACTCAGTTAAACTACTTTCACTGAGAACGTAAACAAAACATCTCTAACATATATTTAAATATAAATTAAGTCTAACACATGTTACATAGAAAAAAGTAGGAATTTATAGTTTATAAAATATGAGATAATTTAAAGACTGTAGCAGCATTCTCATCATGTTCATACGTTCCTTGCAACATGAATATTGCTGTAATTATACAAATTTTTCTATTTTCCTGCAAAAGTATGTGTTCTTTTCTATAATATGTAATAGTTTTTTTGTCAAGAAAACCATATAAATATATTTTCAGAGTGTGCAAAGTAGCTGTTGTGTTTCACACACAAAAATTTTAAATCTAACTCTATCTAAGGTTGAAGGGGTGAGATAGAGCAAAAGTCATAGGAACAAAGTTGTAGACCACCTCAAATATGTTACTGAAAATGCTATTGATTTTTCAATAGGGCCATTCGTTTAGCCGCTACAGGCTGAATTGGAAAACACTTTTTTTACATTTCAAAATTGTTGGTACTTAAATGGCTACCATTTTGGAAATAAGAATAATTTTTCAAAATCCCTTCTTATTGCACACCTGCAGTATAGGACCAATCATCCTACAACATTTCAGCCTCAAAGGTTTAGTGGTTTTCGAGAATCAGTGATCAGTGAGTGAGTCAGTACTTGGTATTTAGCTTTTATATATACATATTAAAGCAGGCCACACACTACCGAGCCGAGTTTTTGTCACAACTTTATCACCCCGACCCGAGCGGCGAACCAAGCATCACTTTGTTACGTTTTGGCTGAATCACAACTCTGATTAAGTACATCAACTACAGATCATGTGCTTTAAATCAATTTCAAGTGCTGTGTTATTGCATTTTATTTTGTACAGATGTTCTACAGTTTCAATATTTCTACATGGCTAGTTCACAGTCATTATCAGCGGCTGCATGCATTTATCTTCATTTAGCAACACTTATGAAAAGGAAAGGAATGAGAGATGTTGTTGGCAAGAAATTTTTCTTTAAAGAAGAAATGGTGGTACAGTATTACGCTGACTCTGCAGTTTCAGCATGTAAGCGGTATATACAATAATTTTACCCGCACGTCACCAAAAGAGATGTAAATTCCAAAAGAGAGTAGCTTTTGTAACCCTCAATAAATACTATGTATCTTCTTCACTCCACTCCGTCGCTGAACTTATCACAATTACTTCAAGCCTATTAAAACTACACTAAACTTATTACAAATAATAAAAAATTGACTAATAAACAACACATACAGTAAACCATAAGTGCTAGATGTAGCTTGATGCGCTGATTTTTTATTGTTAGGGAAGGAAGTTATGGTACGATGTTACAAACATATCACACACTACCAACTCTGAGCCGAGCCGTAAATTCCTTTGATGCGTTGGGGGAAAAACTGACAACTGATGGTTAGGGGCTCTACTAGTCCAATTGCTTGCCCCGATACTCGGATCCACTACACACTACCGTAACACGTCAAAAAGTGTTACGGTTCAACGCTCGGTTCAGTAGTGTGTGACGGGCTTAAAGTGTCTTATTTATTAATCTTTGACTTATTCATTTATATCCTATGTTTTAATTATGACAATTTACCCATGGTGTTAATTATACTTGGTGGTCATTTATTATAGAACTTGTTGGATTATGTCATCTTGTATGATTAATAGAAATGAAGAATTTTGAATGATACACAGATTTTATTTTTGTCAGGTTCTTGTTTTTATGCAACTTTCCAGTATCTTATTTAAACCTTTGCATCATCAATATTGTTCTCTATTTTATTTGTAATGTTTTCCATATCATTAAGTGACTAAACAAATTATAAATTTTTTTCACTATAGGCCTATTTTAAAACTGAGTGTTGATGGTATAGGTATCGGGAATCGATTTAGTGGTATCGGAATCAGTCTCAGGATTTGAAAAATGTTAGTAATTCTATATTAGATAAATAATTATGCATTCAGATTAGCAGTATCTGGTGGCTTGTAGAATACATTACGTTCTTTGTACCTGTGAGAATAAATAAGAGAATACTACAGATACTAGAATGGTGTAAACACATATTATCAAAGAAATGGGGTGTAATTTTGGGCCATCCCTCAATTACGTTAATGCCTGAAAGGGGGAGGGAGATTTTGGCAGCGTTATGCACTGTTATAGAGGAGGGCGAGGGGCTCTACACAGCGGTACATAACTATTAAATCTCAATAATTCTTTTTGGATTCATTCACAAAATTTTATCATTTTTCCCTAAAATAAAGATTAAAGAAAAGTATATTTTAAAGTTAGTAGGTCTAATATATTCTCATCCTCATTAAAAATCAAATGGAACAATCTAAACTATGGCTTTTATCATAAATCAAAATTTGCATGAAAGTGGATGAAAAAGTAAAGGGGAGGGAGTTACTAACTGCATTACATAATTTTGTAGGGGGGGTAGTATTGCCATTACACGGGGGGGGGGGGGCTCTGAAAAGGATCCTTTTAGCATTACGTAATTTAGAGATGGCCCCTTTTAAATTGTTGCTAGTAAAAAATCTCACATTTAAGTTGACTAATTTGTGCCAAACAAACCCATTTTGTAATCCGACTATAATCTTCAGTCTGCTTCCCTAACTGATAATATGAATAAAAATAATCTACAAACTTGTTGTATTGTTACACCCTTGATTATGTTATTACTTGCTACTGTAATAGATATCTCATGTAATAACATTATTGTACCAGTAATTTTGTTAGTTAGTGAGGCCTGTAACCACAGCTGGTTTAAACTGCATTAAATTTACTTGGACTACACTAGCGCCCCACAATGGACCACAATTGATAAATAAATGTGTGTAAAAACAATGGATGCCCATTGTCAACCATAATTCAATATAAATAAAATTATTTATATTGAATTATGGTTGACAATGGACCACAATTGATAAATAAATGTGTGTAAAATCAAAGGATGCCCATTGTCAACCATAATTCAATATAAATAAACTCATGTTGAAGATGGAGCTGTATTGGTTTTTTTTGTATATAATTGTTAAAAATAACACAATTTAAAAACCAATAAAAACTTTTATTAGTGAGGCTTTTCGATAGCAAGGCTATCATCATCAGACACATCGCAAATAAATTGTGTTATTTTTAACAATTATAAATAAGCTCATGTGTATAAAACTCACAAAAACCTGCCTCCTTACGTTTATATGTGTATAGTAAAGTTATTGCTGATTAAATTCTGAATAAGAAATGAGTTGTAGAAAGATATAATGTTTCCCTCAGTTCTTTATATCAGGCAGGTAGTGATCAGGAAGTGTATTGGATAAGAAATAATGGGACTCCTATCAGGGATAGAAAAAATACTGAATTTATGTTCAGTCCACTTATTTTAGGGAGATATTTATACAGAAATTCCAATAAAACTTTTTTTAATTATATAAAAATAAAAAAAATTACCTCTGTCAACAGTTCAAATATGTTATAATGTGTATGACGATCGTTTCAACATAATTATGTCATCTTCAGATATGAATAAAGGTTATAAACAAAAATTGTATAAATTGACATTTTAAAAATATAGAAAGATGTGTTTGTTTTAATAATTAAGTTATTCCAGGTGTAGTGGTGTTATCAGCTGGCCTTTGTTTTCTTGGTGTTGTTTTTTGACTTAAAATACTATTAAAAATAAAATAGGATTTAAACTGTAATTTATCATTTAAAATATTTTCACTGTGGGTTTTTTGAGTATGCGCTTTATATATCTCGTATTCTTCAAGAGTATCTAGTTTATTTCCTTTTCTGCATGTATGTAGAATTTGTAGGCCTGTATTTAGATCACTAATATCATGGTTTTTGTCAACCAGATGCTGGGCGAATGTTGATTTTTGTTTGTCTGTTTTTGGATTAGGATGGTGTTCTTTATGTCTGGCTTTGAATGAACGCCCTGTTTTTCCAATAAAAATGCTTGGACAACTTGCAATAGTGGACCAGCAAATACTGTATTAAGAATGGCAGTGGCAATGACCTGGCATCTCAACTCAATGCTGCTGGACATGTCTAAGATTAGTCACACAACAAATTTATTATAATACGTAGGCTTTTATCAACAATACTGTACTGTATACTATTTCAGTTTATTTTTAATAAGCTAGACTTTTAGAAAACGGACCAAATTGCTCTTTCATTTCAATGGGTTTGTTTTGCTATTAGTACAATTACCACAGAAAAATGTTTGTGGGTAATCTGGATTTTACTGTACTGTACAGTGGAGCATTTAATAAAATATAAGAGCTGAGATAGTTTACCTTAGGATCCTTAGCGTACTCGGATAACTCCTTGAGTACATGTGTGCGAGGATTAGATGTGATGTCCACATAGAAGGTAAGTGCCGTTCTATATGAGCAAGGACAAGGGAAGGGATGTTTCTTTCTGGAATATAAGAGCTGAGATAGTTTACCTTAGGATCCTTAGCGTACTCGGATAACTCCTTGAGTACATGTGTGCGAGGATTAGATGTGATGTCCACATAGAAGGTAAGTGCCGTTCTATATGAGCAAGGACAAGGGAAGGGATGTTTCTTGCTGGAATATAAGAGCTGAGATAGTTTACCTTAGGATCCTTAGCGTACTCGGATAACTCCTTGAGTACATGTGTGCGAGGATTAGATGTGATGTCCACATAGAAGGTAAGTGCCGTTCTATATGAGCAAGGACAAGGGAAGGGATGTTTCTTGCTGGAATCCTCTGAAACAGTAACATTTAATAGTTATTTTAAGATATTTGTACTGATTTCTTATCTGACTTTTGTCAACATATACATAAACTTTTATGATATTTCCATATAATTAACATCTGACAAGGACAATGCTTTTTGATTTTAGTTAGGAAATCCAATTCTACTATAAATTATGAATCCCCTGGCAAAAAAACGTTTCTAATTTAATAGTAGAAATAGATCAGCTAAAAGTATCTAACAAAGGTCTACTGAATAAAAATATGTCATTATTTATGTAAGTATAATATTATTTTTTGGTTAGTTTACTATTTATTTTTATTGTTAATACACTTATCTTCTCATATAGACTAGTTTACTATCGATTCTAATGAAACAATCTATGGCCTAGTGTCTCATGACCTAACCTAAGCAATAAATACTTGTTCTTTATCTATGTGAAATACTGAAACATAAAAAACCAAAATTTATCAGAGAAATGCCAATGTTGAACTAAATTGACAAACAATAGTTTAAATTTTGCCTTTAGCTTCAATATCTATTTTATCAATTTATAATTTTTTAATATCAAAACACAAAATGAAATTCTACAGCAATATATGCAATAGTTTTACTCGTAATAATTTTTTTAATGTAAAAAGTACTCACCACAATTTTGTCACATTTTTTCCCCTTTGAATCAAAAGAGAAAAACCTTTTAAATAAGCGTTAAAAGTCATAAAATGAACTTCACTTACATTATAACTAAAACCTTATATTCAAAAATGTCTGTCCAGTTTTAACTAAAAATATAAAAATAAATACTTTTTTTAAGAGGGGCAAAACAAGTAAGGAAAGATCCCTAAGGATCAAGAAATATTGGTGAAAGATGAAGGTTAAGAACTAAAAAATGATTAACTGTAAATTACTAAAGAAGTTAAAAAAAGTTAAACAAAACAAAATTGGACTTCATTGTGGTATGTGATCGATAACAAGGAGTGGCAGTCAGCAACGGCAGTGATAAGCCAACAGTCTATTTCAGTATTATAGTCAACAAGAGAGCACTGAATTTATATTGTAAAAGTTTCCCGTATGTCTCCCTTTGCCCGATTGTTATATAACATGAATACACGATCATATAAAGATTTAATAGGTATCAAAAATATCAAGTTATTAAAAACTATAGTGTTCATTTATTGTATATGAATTTTTTAAAGTTTTTTTGCTGTGATCTATACCCTATGTCTATTTATCATCATCTTGTAAACAAACAATGTAGTTTCCTTTAGTGCACAGGATAACAATTTAAGTTTTATAATAGATAAAGAATTTTATCTGATAAATTGTTGTATGTTTTCTTGCTCATTACACAGATAGATATATACAACATGATAATTTTGTTTCATAAACTGATCGTTTAATGATTTTATTAAATTTATATTTTCATACCTAATTTGAATATAGGTAATGTTATTCTTAACACTGAAAATGGATTTTAAAATCAGTAATATAGAAATATAACATACATAACACTGAAAATGGATTTTAAAATCAGTAATATAGAAATATAACATACAGTCTGCTAAACTAATCAAAGGTTCATTTAATTTCGAAAACCACTAACAAAATAATGTTAATCATCTCTTAGATAGTACAATGTATTAGAAATATGCATTTATTTTTAGCAAGATAGCAAATAATAAAATGATTGAGTGGGAAAGAGTTGTAAACAGGAAGGAATGTCAGCTGCAGTCCTTCCGATAACACAGAGGAGAATGACATAGAGGAGATAAGAAAAGGTCGGTTGGCACAAAAAACTGACAATGATGAGTTCAGTCTGCAGTTCTAGATGCCTGAGGTTTACTTTTTTACTAAACGACTTGTTCATCAGTGTCAATTGAAAGAAGATACAAGTAAATTGATTCAAATTCCTTTTCAAAATTTGCAAACAAATATGGTTTAATATTTATAGAACGTTGAATATAATAGTTATTAATTTATATAAATTAGTTTGTACTAAGCATCGATGTATTTTTTTAAATGTTTGTATAACAATTCTGGAACAAATAATTATTTAGAACAGTCAATAATATAACAGTTTATAAAAAAGAAATAATAGGTCATAATTATGCAATTCTACAACTTATGGTACATATTTGTTCAATGACGTTGATTATGATTCACAGACTAAATATAATGTAGTATAAGGTTCATACTTAGATTATCCATTTTCTTGAACTTAAAAGAGCCTCTATCAAAAGTAGGGTGTTAAAATTATTAGTTTTTAAAAATTAATTAATTTTTTAATTTGGTTTTTAATTATTAATGTTCTTTATCTAATAATTATAATAATCTCTACTGAAAATAATTCAGTGAACAATTTAATAACTTTCTATTTTATTTTAATTATGAGCAAACTTAATACTAGTTCAATTGTAATTATATCTTATTTATTATTAGATATGATTGTTCAGTTTCTTTCTTTTTTGTGCTCCTAATATTTATTTTCTAATAGGTTTATACTTTGCATTCATTTATGTAAAGTAGTAATTATACAAATTAGGAATCAATTTAAGTAAATAATGAATGACATAAATAAAACATTTAATAGAAAATAAAAAGTATGACTGCATAGCCCTAAGACTGTCATTTCAAGGCACATATGTGATTTTTATATTTGACATGAACTTAATTCAAATACAGTTATATTACACGTATGTGTTTACACATAATTTGTAGTACATAACAATAATCCTTATTATCAAAAAATGTTTCAGTTAATTCGCTGTACATAGTCTGTTTAAAATTCTTGTATTCTGAGCCAGGAAAAATTCCCTTCCGAAAATTTCCCAAAATTAGGGAGGAAATTTATTTTTATCACAATCCTGTTCCAAACTCTCCATGAATTTGGAATGTACTCATATTATTAGGACATTGATATTTTCTCAATTGACATGAGTAAAGAAGAATGAAACAATACTAAAAAAAATTGGGTGTGCGTCGGACCACACGGTGGAAGTTATACTTCTTTGGCCATTCTCATACACCCACTCACGCACACAAACAGACAGGATATATAAATGAAATATAAGACATTTTTCAATATTATTCAATATATTTATCTTCAATATATTATACGTGACTTCATTATTATATTATACACCTATATTATCATTATCAGTAATTTCTTCGATTAAATTTCTTCGATTAACAATCGATTAATCGATAGTTCTTAAAAATTTGTTCTTACTTTTCAGCGTGACGCGGTTTCTCGACCAACATCCCATCCCAAAGTGTCTAACGGGCGCAAAGAAGTATAACTTCAAAAATCATAAAATGAAAAAAATTATAAAGTAATCCTGCTTAAAGCACATTTTATTTACACCTCAAATTTGAATCTGAAGTCACCAAGTAATTTTTTTTTAACCCTTTCGGTGCTAAAAATTTTTTTGGATTTCGTTCCAAAAGTGCTAGGAGTTTTTACAAGAATCACCCCAAAAGTGCTAGGGTAAAAATGACGTTTTTGCAGGGTTTTACTAAAAAGATAATATTTTACTTATTATGAGATAATGACTTGGAATTGGTTTTGTTTTGTGTAGAACAATATTCCCTATTAAAACAATATAGTTTAAGAAAATTTTGTAAAAAAACTTAATTATTTATATGAGCGTACATAATACAAAAAATAAAATTCCTATTTTAAACATGTAAACAATATACAAATAACAAATTTTTTTGGTAAATACATTTTTGTCTAAAAGAGTATTTTATATTGAATTAGTCCTGAAAATTTCATATAAATTGGTTTATTTTTACAATAGTTATAAGAAAAATTGAAAATTATTACCTTAGCGGTTTTAGCCCGGTATTTAGCCCGGCTTCTCTCGCGAAATTTGCTAATGTGTTTTCACTTACGGGTGAATTTGCATGTACATTACTCATAACTAATTTAAATTATCAAAAATAGCGCTGAAAAAGCATTTGCATAACCTCAAACAACTAAATAAGGCGATTCACAAACACTAACAGTAGTAACAGCTGCCGAGCGGTTCCGTGCACACTAGTCAGCTGGCGCTACCGCGGCCAATGCGTTTGGTATTTTGGAGCTATAAATAAGACAGCCATACTATATAAAATGTGAAACATTATATTATATTCTGAAAGAAAATTTATTTATCTTTCATTTGATGCAACTCACGTTACAATATTACAACTAACAGCGCTCTAATAAAAAAAGTAGTAACAGCTGCCGAGCGGTTCTGTGCGCACTAGTCAGCTGGCGCTACCGCGGCCAATGCGTTTGGTATTTTGGAGCTATGAATAAGACAGCCATACTATATAAAATGTAAAACATTATATTATATTCTGAAAGAAAATTTATTTATCTTTCATTTGATGCAACTCACGTTACAACATTACAACTAACAGCGCTCTAATAAAAAAAGTTCCGAACGACGATATATCGTTCCTTAGCGTTTTTCGGGAAAAATACGTGGAACAATATATCGTTCTATAGCACTTTTCGGGGAAAAGACGAGGAACGATATATCGTTCGGTAGCACCGAAAGGGTTAAAAAAAATATATAAGTTTGCAAAGTTTTTATAGAATGTCTAGAAACACAAGTGTCTGAATAAGTTTCCCACAAAGATCAATAGACTAAAGTGAATGAGGTTGGGTTAAAACATGAGATTGACCTATCTTTAAATGATAAAAAATACAAACATAATTATATGCACGTTTCCATGTTAATTATGAGATTATGTGAGAATTCTATTGTGACCATCTGGAGAATTACCTAGAATTAGTGGAAAGTCCCCACCAGGCATTGGACAAACGATTCAACTCATTCTAGGATAAGAGACCTCTGGACAGTCAACCATGGTGACCTGGTTATTGTAAGAAGACAAAGCAATAACATAAGCTACTTTGCTCTTTTTTTCATAAGTATTACGTAATTCAAAGTATTTAGAAATGTATGCAAGGTTTACAGCTTTTATATATTTGGTCATTGGTAACAGGTTCTCCTTCCTTCAGAACTTCTATGGTCCTCAGAAAGCTGTGTTTTTCACCCTCAATTGACGAGAATATGACTGATGATTTGATTCACGACTGATATGAGAATGAAACGTTGCAAAGCCTAGTAGTGCTGGACCATGCACTCAGCAGGTTGATCCATCTGAACATGATGTGAGTTGTAAATAGAATACTCTTTGAATCATATGTTTGCACCCTAAATGCAACATATGATAAAATTGGTTTTTGGATTTAAAATTGTAAGTAGGAATATAGTTAAATAAACTGGTATTAGTAAAATCCAAACAACTCTGTCCTAAATATGTTAGATAGTTAGTATTAGTCTTATTACCACTACAAATAGTGGCACAATGTTAATATTTTAGAAAATTAACAATTTATTGATGTTTGCGTGGTTTAGAAACGTGCTATTAATATGTAACGTCATTTTACAAACATTAAAAAGTCCAACTGATGTAAAAAATGTATAGTTGTTGGAAGAAAACTCTTCACTATATTAATGCAAAATAATGTAAATAAATACACACAGATATCAAAATATCTTACTTGAGGCAACTCACTCAAAATTGTCTCTGTAAACAAAATAATCATTACTTGAAAACTCCAATAATAATACATCATATCTGATTTACAAGGTAAATGAGGCCAACAGAACTATAAATAGAAGGATAATGCTGGAGATAACTGTTGCATTTGATGTATAATAATACATCATATCTGATTTACAAGGTAAATGAGGCCAACAGAACTATAAATAGAAGGATAATGCTGGAGATAACTGTTGCATTTGATGTATAAATAATACATCACATCTAATTTACAAGGTAAATGAGGCCAACATAACTATAAATAGAAGGATAATGCTGGAGATAACTATTGCATTTGATGTATAATAATACATCATATCTGATTTACAAGGTAAATGAGGCCAACAGAACTATAAATAGAAGGATAATGCTGGAGATAACTGTTGCATTTGATGTATAATAATACATCATATCTGATTTACAAGGTAAATGAGGCCAACAGAACTATAAATAGTAGGATAATGCTGGAGATAACTGTTGCATTTGATGTATAAATAATACATCACATCTAATTTACAAGGTAAATGAGGCCAACATAACTATAAATAGAAGGATAATGCTGGAGATAACTATTGCATTTGATGTATAATAATACATCATATCTGATTTACAAGGTAAATGAGGCCAACAGAACTATAAATAGAAGGATAATGCTGGAGATAACTGTTGCATTTGATGTATAATAATACATAATATCTGATTTACAAGTTAAATGAGGTCAACAGAACTATAAATAGAAGGATAATGCTGGGGATAACTATTGCATTTGATGTATAATAATACATCATATCTGATTTACAAGGTAAATGAAGCCAACAGAACTATAAATAGAAGGATAATGCTGGAGATAAATGCTGCATTTGATGTATAATAATACATCATATCTGATTTACAAGGTAAATGAGGCCAACAGAACTATAAATAGAAGGATAATGCTGGAGATAAATGCTGCATTTGATGTATAATAATACATCATAATAATACATCATATCTGACTGACAAGGTAAAGGAGGCCAACAGACCTATAAATAGAAGGATAATGCTGAAGGTAACTGCTGTATTTGATGTATATGCTGTTAGGCTGCTCAGAATTCCTAATTCAGTATATTCATAAGCCATTTATATCTTTTAAATATCTGGGGTTGATTTTACTCTAAAAATTATATAGATAGTTACTTGGAATCAAAGTCATTCTGGCTAGTCTCCCTATTGTAAGTTCTACTAAAGAGTATATGGTATCCAAGCACATATGGGAGGATCCACAAAACTTGGCTATATTACAGGAATATTATATAAATTTGCATTATCTAGTTTTTAAGGAAAATTTGAGAATGCTTTTTGTGATAAATGTGACTAGGACAATTATGATCACTATAGGAAATTTCAGCAATACCATCTCATGCAAGTACAGAAGTTGGTAGCTCAGATTATATAACAATAAGTAAGTGTTAGATGAAGGTATTTATCAATACCAGACTACATTAGTCATTTTGAAGTGAGGAAATTATAATATAAATGGCAACAACGAGTAATGCTTCTAGTTTCGTTGGGTTGATGATTTAACCATTTATCTTAATGAATGAATATGTGTAGAGATATGCTCATTACATTGCAATTTTGGTTAAAGGTAAGTGGATTACCGATCAGATGAAAAGAGCACTTGGACGTGTGGTATTGTGGACCAATCAGATGAACAGAGTGCTTAGACAATGGTATCATGCACCGATCACATGAAGAGTACTTGGACTTGTGGTATTGTGCACCGATCAGATGAACACAGTGCTTAGACGTATGGTATCGTGCACTGATCAGATTAACAGAGTGCTTTGATGTGTGGTATCATGCACCGATCACTTGAACAAACTGCTTAGACAAGTAGTGTCATGCACAAGGATGAGGCTGTCGGTATAATATACTGAGGTAAAGGCAACTCGCTTAACCAATTAGAGAAACTTAAAAGGTCCTCTTAAGAGGCTTAACAGAATCAAATTAATTAAATACCTAAGTAAATGCTAAAAGCCTGTGAATCCACCTCTTTAACCCTCCCGGTGATAATAGTATCGGCCGCGACGATTATAACCAGCACCCGGGTGATATCGTCGACAACTCTAATTCCTTCACTAATTTCCGTCTAAATCCAATGTTTCATATAGTGTCGTCTTCACGAAATTCTGCTCTATTTATTACATCCTCTATGGAATATAATCGATTACTCAGTTATTTGATATATTGATGTTTTTCAACATGTTTACGTTTGTTGTGGCAGGAGTATTGTAGTAGCGTCTGCTGTACTTTTGATGTGAGTTGTGCTTTATTTTGACGAAATGGATGAACAATTGGGTTCTGATCAAATTAGAAACGTTTTAGATGACGAAATAAGTGATTTGGAAGAAACTAGTGATATTGATGTGCCAGAATATGATTCTGATGTGTCATTAGAAGATTATTCTTCTGGTAGTGGTGAGGAATACATTCCTAACTTTCAAGACTTGGATACTTCTGAAGTTGATAATCCTGGACATACTGTAAGTAGTAGTGATGAGGAAGATGTAAATATACCTATTCAGAATAGGCCTACCCAACATTTTTCCAATCCCAAATGGGTAAGGGTTTACCCACCTGAAAATGTTGTTGATATTGAATCAGAATTCAAGGTTAGACATCCCATGTATATAGTTTCAATATTGTAAATATAAATTTTTTGTTTTATAAAGGGAGCAGTTGAAGTGTAGTTTTTCTAAATGTACATAAAAAAGTGAATAAAATGGCTATATCAGAAGTTCTAAAAATGTATATATAGTGTAGTAGTGTTTGTGAGAACTTGAAAAATTTTTTTGTAAAAAAAATTTCACATTTAATACACCATACTGGATCATAATATGGAGGTAAGCTTACTTATACTTTAGTTTTCTGATACCTTAGAATGTATAGATTAAAATGATATATAAGACAATGACTTTTAAAGCATTTAAAGGTTGTAAAAATAATATTTTTACATAAGCGTGTATAGCCCAAAAAATGGCTCATCACCATGGGTCAGAACACATATCACCCGGAGGGTTAATAAATATACACATTTTCTACGAATCTATGTTTCCTTATATAAGTTTCCTTATCATAGCACCTACCATCAACATTAGTAAGTGTGAAAACTGTGTCCAAATCAGCATCCAGCAACTTGCCCAACTTTGCCACCAGAGAAGCGTCATTTTCCGGGTACACTGCCAAGTGGTCTCCTACACATCAACATTAAAGGAGATGAAATTTACATTTTCAATTTACATATCTACAAACAACTTAAAGTTTACACAGTCTATACATATGGAAATATCTCTTTTAAAGTCTGTCATTTGAATATGTCCAACCTAACATCAAATGTCTTTTCAATCGTAATTACTATTGAAGAATCTATATGAAAAATTACTGTCTACTGTCGGTGCAGAAATTATGTGTACCCAAGTTTAAAATCAAAATAAAATCAAAATCAAAATATATTTATTTTGTAGTGGACAATTATACAATTGTATTACAATGGTCATGTATAAAGAATTAATGTTATAACAATTAAAGTTAGGTTATTATAGCTTAAATTAAATTTCTATTAATTAATAATATTTGTTTACATATTTGTCATTAATAAAACCTATTGTTCCATTAGAAATTCCTCAACAGTGTAAAAAGCTCCACTTAACAAGAAGTGCTGCAGGGAAGATTTAAATTGCTTTTCGCATATTTGCTGTTTTATATGGTTAGGCAGTCTATTAAACAACTTAGGGCCTATATTCTGGGGAAGTGAAGCTGTCAACTCCAATCTATGAGATGACTGTCTGTGTTGATTACAAAATCTTGTACTATAGTTATGTATATTTGAACCGGTCTGAAATTTTGAAATTTTAAATTTGTAAAATATGATCATTTCATATATGTACAGAGATGATAATGTTAATATTTTAAATGATTTAAAGATTTCTTTACAAGAAGTTCTTCTATTTACACCAGCCATTACGCGGATTGCCCTTTTTTGCAAACGGAACACTCGTATTAATGCAGTATGGGACGCAGAGCCCCAGAGAATAATTTCATATCTCAATCTTGATTCTATTAGTGCCATATAAATTAGTTTCATAATGAAAAAATTACCATAATTAGAAAATCTATTTAGCAAAAATAATTGTGACGATAATTTTGAACAAATACTGTCTATGTGTGAGGTCCACGTAAAGTGTTGGTCAAACGTTAGGCCAAGGTATTTCGTTTCAGTTTGGAATGGAAGCTCAAATTCATTCATAATAATCAACGGATTGGTATCAATAATTCTATAGTTTTTAAAATGTATGCAACTGGTTTTAGCTGGATTTACGTGTAGATTATTAATATTTAGGTATTGGAATAAATTAGTGAGTTGAAGATGACTATCTATTTCTAAATCGGCGAGAGTGTTGTTTTTGATGAGTATAGCCACATCATCAGCATACATTGTTACATTTAAATTGTTCACTGATTTTGTTATACTGTTTGTATATAAGACGAATATAATGGGACCTAGGACAGTGCCTTGAGGAATACCGAAATTGATTTCTATATCACTTGAACGAGCGTCTTTTAATTGAACACTTTGAGTCCTTGACATTAAAAATGATTTGATCCAGTCTAAGGGTATTCCACGTATCCCCAGATTGTAAAGTCTATCGAAGAGTATTTCATGATCGAGACAATCAAATCCCTTCTGCAAATCTAAAAAAACACCTACAGCTTTACATTTCTTATCCAAGGCTATAATAGCTTTAGAAATAAAATTAACCATGGCATCTGTTGTATTTTTCCCCTGTACAAATCCGAATTGTTCTTTACATATTAAGTCATGTTCAGACAAAAAATTTAACAATCTACGCGCAAAAACATGCTCATAAATCTTTGAAAATGTCGAAACGTTTGCAATTGGTCGCCAATTTTCCGGGGAATCACTCTTTCCACTTTTAAATATTGGACGGATTATTGTCTGCTTCAGTTCCCTGTGGAAATAAGCCTTCAGAAAATGATAAATTAATTAAATCTGAAAGAGGTTTACAAATGTTGCTTGCACAATGGCGAATAACCCTGTGAGTTATGCCATCGTATCCGGCCGAGTTATTATTTTTTAAATTCATAATAATGTTATAAATTTCTACTGATCTGTCGTGTTTAAACTGAATGTATTTGGACTATGTACATCATTCATTGTTTGTAGCATGGGTTCTGTTATCAGTGCTTGTTTTTCTTTACCTAGATTTGCAAAGTAATTGTTGAAACACTCTGGGCTTGGCATATCAGAAGGGAACTGAACCGTTTTGCTTTTCCTGTCTGTGTCTATTAACCTCCACGCATCTTTTGACAGGTTGTTACTCGTACACAGTCGTTTGTATAAGTATCGTGCCTTAGCTACTTTTATGATCTTCCTATATATTCTTTTATATGTTTTATAATAATTTATGGATTCTGTAGATTTATTTTGTCTTTTTTGCATGTCTAATTCTTTGAGCTTCTGTGATGAGACGCGGATGCCTATTGTTACTCAAGATTTTTTATTAGTTTTATTCCCTATTCTCCCCTTTTTTAACGGACAAGTTAGTGACAAATTATAGTTGAAGACATTTAAAAATCTTTCAAATTGTTTTTCGGAATGTAAGCTCCCTTGATGTATATTCCATGTTTCCTTAGATAATATACTATTTAAAGAGTTTAGATTATTTTTGCAAGTATTACGTAGAGTGAAACTGTTTTGGTTGCTATTACGTGTGTTGAGAGTGCGATTGTTTAATCTGAAATTTATTATTTGCCCAAAATGATCTGATAATCCCGTACCAATTACTTCAACCTGCAACATCTCTTTATCAACATTTGAAATTACATGATCAATCAACGTGGATGAGGAGCTTGTAACTCTTGTAGGTGAGTCAACATATTGGATTACATTGAATTCATTCATTAAATCTTTCAATCTTTTTGTAACACAGCTATCTTTTAACCAATCTATGTTCAAATCACCAATAATTAAACAATATTTATTTTTATTAGAAATATGTTTTGATAAAAGATTATACATATTCTCAAAAAAAGAATTGACATTCAAATAGCATGGTGGTCTATATACACCAATTAAAAATAAATTGTTTCCCTCTTTATTGCATATTTCAACTCCTGCCGTTTCTAATATCATTTCCTGACAGAAGCAATTTACATTCAATTTATTCAAAAATAAGTTACCCTTTGCAAGAACAAATACACCTCCACTACCTTTATGGTTAAGCCTAGAAAAATCACAAATTACTTCGTATTCATGAAAGTTAATACTATATAACTCAGCCTTCTTTAGGCTGTGTTCGCTTATTACAACAATATCAGGTTGTTCTTTCTGCAGAAATATATGAAGTAAATCAATTTTGTCCCTGATATATTGAATATTAAGATGAAATATTTTTATAATATTAGTTTTTTTGTCTTTATTTTCTTCATTATTTGACTGAATTAAATTGTGATTTTTCATGCTAGCAGATAATCTTTCTTTGTCATTTATTGTTCGTTTAAAACCGGTGCCTTTACTTTATTAACAATTTAAAGGTTTACTAAGAAAATGAGAGGCCAATGAAAAATCCAATCACACCATTGTTTTCCTTGTTTAATTGTAAGTTATGACTTTTGCATTTTTAAATGTTATTTTAAGTTTAATAATTGCTATCCTAGTTGGGACCTTTTGATCCTAGTTGATCCTTTTGTACGTATAAAACGGGATGCTTGCTGTAAAATCTAAAGCTCTATTATTTAGTACAATGTTTGCGCCTGACAAAATTCAACACTTTGTGTTTATTCTTCTTGAATTTGATCTGACACCCATGGACTTTGTGCATCTTTGTTTTTTTTAAATAACTGAACTCAAAGTAATACTTCTTTATTTTGAAATTAGTAAAGAAATATTCTCTATTAAATATTGCATGGTGTGATATTACATAAACTGGTTATTATTTTATTGTTTTTGTAATTGAGATTTAGTGTCAGGGTAGTTGTAACGCTAACAAATATCAGGAAGTTAGCTACTACAGTTAACACATATTCATCCATTATTCTAACTTTTACTTTAGTAAAAATTTGAATAGTGATTTTTTACTAACAAACAATTCAAGTTTTCATCATTCTACAACAAGCTAAAATGTTAAAAAAAAAAAAAGTACTAAAAGTTGGGCACTTGGACCACTTTTTACAGTATGTAAAAATTATGTAAATATTTTTCCCAACTAAAACGTTCATTGACCATGACGCAAAAGTGTGTCATATTTATTGTATGTCATTTGCGGATGACACTCTTTTGCGTCACATTAAGTATACATGTCCTGCTTCCTATCTTGTTACTTCCTACCTACGGAATCAGTTAGTGTTTTGTACTGGGTAAATGCATTCCTATTAACAGTTATGGCTATTGTGTGTTTATTCTGTTTTCTGCTCTTCCCCTTTTTATTTTCTGTAATAAGTATTAACTATTTAAATATCAATTCTTCCTTTTACCTTTTGAAAAGGAATACCAAGAGCCGGCCATTTTTCGTGCCCGCCTCCCGTACACCCCAGCACTCGCGCCTCCTTCTGTAAGTGAGCCGTCTGTATACCAGACGCTTCCTTTGACTTGTGCAGGCTCAGTACTCCCTATCCACTCATCTCTACTTGTACTCCCTATCCACTTATCTCTACTTGGAAGGAAGGCCCTGACCTGCCTGTCAATTCTGTACCTAGGTATCATTAAGTCTGTTCCCATCGAAAGCAACGGGTCCAGACCAATGTCCCTAGATAGTATTTCCCCATGGAGTCCTGGTTGGCCAGGCAACCAGCCACCAGTCGTCCTTATTCTAAAGGCCGCTTTACAAGCCTCCCTTTTTACTAACAGGTCCATTGGGCGGAGCCCAGTCAGGACCTCCATCGCTGCCAATGGGGTTGTTCTAATTGCGCCTGTAATTCCCAGGCACGCCTTTCTCTGACATCTGTCTAATGTTAGCCTTGCACTGTTCTGTGCCATGGCTGGCCACCAGACAACTGCCACATAACATAAGGAGGGCCGAAGTACACTCGTGTATAGCCAGTAAACCATCTTTGGTTTAAGACTCCACGTTGTCCCAATGGCCCTCCGACAAGCCCAAAAAGCCATTCTGAACTTCCTGGCTTTCTCCAGAAGGTGCTTGAGCCAGTTCAGTTTAGCGTCTAGGATAACCCCCAGATACTTAACCGACCCTGTAGCTCTTAGCTCCATATTTCCCATAGTGGGCATGTATAGGCCATCCAGCCTCTTCTTCCTAGTGAAAAGTACAAGTTTTGTCTTGTTAGGATTAACAGAGACCCTTGTCTTGTCCCTACACCACCTTTCTAGGTATCTCAAGGCAGCCTGGACGATGTCCGACACCGTGCTGGCAAACTTACCAATGCCCAGTATACACATATCGTCCGTGTATGCCTGAGCATATACCCCCATCCCGTTCAGCGCCCTTAGTAGGTCATCAACCACTAAGGACCACAGGAGAGGGGAATAACTACTAAGAACTCTTGGTTCTTTTCTCAATTGGTAATAATATTGAATTAAAAACATGTAGTTGCTATTAACATTCATACAAAACTATAGAGCCAATAATTTACCATAAATGTTTTTAGAAATTACAGTTTACATTTTGTTTTTAATTTAAGAAATAATAAACTATTTTGGGTCAGTAAATGTTAAGTCAATGTAATTTAAAACATTAATCCTTGCTTTGTACTTTGTAAAAAGAAAAAAATTATAAAAATACACTAACTATTTTAAAATAAAAATACTAAAAAATTGTGTTTAGTTTTGACACAAAATATAATCTTAAAAATTTATTGTTCAATCTAATTCCTTAAGTTTTTAATGCATTTTTTTTTTCATAACTAAAACAAGCCTAAATAAATAAATCCTAATATATTAAGTTCATCATAAAAACCTTTTATTTTTCAAAAATACGCAATAAAACTAGAATCATAATTAATTTCAGAATGTTAGATGACTTGTAAACAGAATGGAATGTTTCCCCCAAGTGTTTTTATCAGGTAGGAAGTGATAAGAAAGGGTCATGATAAACAAGGGTGGAGCTCTGGGGGAAAGTATGACTGGACTCTTGAACAAAAACCGAATGGCTTTAATTCACTGCCTTTGTGTGTGAATTCCTATTCATTAACCCTATCTGGGCCAAGCAACTATTAAGTAGTCGATGTGTACGGCCATATAATGGCCAAGCGACTATTTTATAGTCGATCGTGTATGTCTCCGCACGCAGCAGTTTTGTCACCTGTTCTCGTACTCGAATTGCAAAACTAACCACACCATTCAAAAGAGGACGTTCCAGTGGTTTTATTTCATATATAAAACATGTATAAGCTCAAATTATTTACGTACAAACAAATAAAACAAATGACATAAGTTGTAAACATTCAATGACAACTGTGATGAAGGTCGGCAGACGACCAAAATACGTCATTTTCAAAAATTCACTACGAAATGTAGGAAAATGGTATCATGATTCCAATCCCACCTGTGGATAGAAAAAAATGTCAACTACAAGTGTGCAATTGTAAGTTTTTCTCTAGCTTGACTTGTTTAGTTGTTGTGAATTTATTTCTAAAAGTACAATTTACAAGCAGAAATATGTCAAAAAACATACTTTGGCATTTTTGTAGATATTTTATTTAATTGTAGGTTATTAGATTTTTATTTTATACCATTATATTTGGGAATAAATTGTGAACAATTATATTCTTACCGGAAAACAGTAAGATGCTATTTTGACAGTTAGTTAGTCCAATGAAAAGGTCTCATTCTTGTCTTTGTATGTGCTCAGCTCAGCTGTCACTTTGTGAATACGTCTGTTTGTTTACTCGTCATCCCGCCATTGTTGAAGTGTTTACTGTTCTGTTTTCATGTTATTAGTACCTTTTATTCATATTATTGTTATAATATAATGAAAGTGAAGTGTTGTGGAGTGTTCTAGTGGATTGTGAAATTGTGTAGGCTAGTAAATATAATATATTTTATTTATTTCTGTTTATCAAACTGTAATTTCTTCAAACTTCAGATACAAATCAATTTATAACTTCTAACATCAATACATAATATCTAGGCCTATTTTGAACATTTTACTCATCACTGAACATTATAAATGCACTAGGCATATTTTATATTTCTTTTTTAGTCCATGCCAATAGCCTAGACTGAAAAATGCCGATTGAAAAATGTTACCATTTTGCGAATAAGAACACACTTTTTCAACAAATTTTGATAAAACACCAAATAATCTATATATTATAAAACTAGAATAAATTGTCTACTTTTCGTATATTTTGAAATTTGTATTACTAATTGTTTTATATTTTTTAGACGTCTTTGAAAATGCAGAATTTTTAGAAATTTTCCAACGCTCATACTTTATTCCTAAACTTATTATTTTTTTTTAATTTTTTGGTTGAGATTTTATATCAAACCCTGCATATTTTCTTTTTATTTGGCTTATATTAGACAGATTATTATGTAATATATTGGTATTATATTATATTTCAAATTTTTGTATGGTCATTGAAATATTTATGTCAGTTTTTGACAAATTGACGTGTACAGATTATTTACCAAATATTTCAGTATTATTTGAGAGAATTACAAAACCTTTGATATTTCTATGTAAAGAAATAGATTATACAACTTTTATACATGTATTATTATTAGAGAAAAAAATTATTTATATTTTTTCATGGACCATGCTTTTGAAATTTACATTTCCAATTCGCACATTTTTCGTATTTGTTTGCCCGTAAATTTTTTCTACATAATGTATATTATATTTTATATTACATACCAATGGAATCCTCAGTTATTGCTAAATAAAATGATATACAACATGATAGGGTTATGATGGAATTGTAGTAATTTATGAATGTTTATGTGCGAGCCTGCAAAACCGACTAAATACCCCCAGGCCATTAGCAAGTTTTGTATGGGCCTATATAGGGTTAATGTTATGTGTCTCTTTACACTGCTGAAAGTGACCAGACTATGGGGGAATATTTTCTGACTTAGATATTTGTTTATTTCGGCCAAATCATGTACTGATAAGGAAGTGGCCCTCTGGGCAGATATTTTCTGACAAAGATATATTGTTTATCTTGTGGCCAGATATTGTTGTTGGATTGTCTGTTTATAAGCACTTTCACAACTGAAACAAGATAAGAAATCTATCTTCCCATTTTCGTTTTTCTGGAACCGAAATCGCAGAACCGGGATTTTACCATCAGTTCTCGGTTCCGGTTCTTTTGTCAAGAACCGATAGAACCGAGAACCGACTTTAGGAACCAACTCATCCCTAGATTATATCTTGTAACACTTCCGAAATGGCATAAGGGCCCAATTTGGGGCCAGCAGTGAACATGTAAAGTGCATTTAACATTTATAAGAAATACTTTACTCATCACATACTCCCATTTCGAAACAACTTGCAAATTTATTTTTAGGCCTATATAAAAAAAGGTGACTTAGAAGTGAGATAACTGAAAGTTTCTTACAGTACAACTGAACTTTCATTTTAACATCAAGCTTAACTCTATATCGACAGTTCAAGTATGTGTTTGGATTACAGATGAGTTTTATCTTCAAATCAAGCACATGCATTTAATTGCAGGTATAGAGCTATGTTCTTTTCTTTTTTTATTTTGAAAACCTTTAAAAAATAATCTTCTATATTACACATTTAGAATATTACATTTGATATAAGGCCTGCAAGAATACAATTTCGTTCATGCAAACTTGTAATTTTGTTAATGTTCTTTTGAAAAGTACTGAATGTAAATTAAGTACAGTACAATTGAATATCACATAACACAAATCTTTTCACATTTTGTACTTAAATTGAAATAAATTTGTTTCGTGACTTTCACTTGTATTTGTACCAACACGTAATATGCTAATTGAGAAAGTATTTGTAAATTAAATGACTGTGCAAATAAATTTAACTACAGTTTGTATGAAAACTATTTATTTTTAGTTGACCCTCCACAATCAAGTGATACTATCAGGAGGCTCCTCCGAAATGAACTTAACATCATAAACTGCTCGCTGGGCTAACCAGTGATTCTAGGTAGATTTAAAAAGAAGTCCTAACTTGTCATTGTTAATTTCCCTTCATTTTCTAGCCATCGGTCAATACAGTTACATTGAAATAACATCGGCTTACATCACGTCTTACATTTAAGAAAGGAACCACACACTTAATATTAAGGAAGTGTATAGGGTTTATACTGAGCTGTATGAAGGTGTCACAAGAGTTGTATAAAAAACTCAAAGGAGGCAATGGAGGACATTTGGAAAAATGACGGACTAGACGATTGAAGTGTTAAGAATTTTGTCATTAGTGCTCAGGAGATTTCGATGGTAATACCGGAAGTGAAAGTAGCTCTGAGAGATAAGCTAAAATGTTCAGAATTACTGTAAGTCAAACTTATTGTAATATTTAAACAGATTGTATTGTTGAACTGAAAAGTAAATTGGTTGATGTTAATTTCAGAATTTAACAAATAATTATTTTTAACTGTAAATAAAAATAATGATGTAGAGCTGAACTGTGCCTAGTAAGTGAGTCATTGTTTTTCAATGGCCGGCTCTGCTAGCGAGTTGTGAAGGTCAGTTCAGTTCCGAGAAGCTTTTTAGTTAGCTGAATATCACTCGACAGAGGCTTGACTAAAACAATTTTCATCACATGTTAACAAAATGCATTTGTATTGCTTAGGACATAACATTTGTATCACCTTAAAAATGTCTTCAATGGCCCTAAAAACTAAAAACAATTGTCAATATTACCTGTGTCATATCTCATCTTGGAGCCATTAATGTCAAACTCAATGTGCATGCAAGAACGGTCTCCTGATTTGTGCAGTTCTCTGTTGACTTTGACTGGTGCCAGGTAGGGGTTCTTCACATCAAACATTCTGCACCAAAAAATATACTCCATAATAAATTTGACTTTTTTGTTTTTAATAAAATGCAAACACATTATTTACCCTGGAAACAAAGTTAGAAGCCCAGTTCAAGCAGTTTTTATTGGCAAAGGATTTCTTATAGTTACTATAAATAGAACAATAAGAGGCAAAGCAAGTAATAATAATGAGGCAAATTAATTAATATTTTTGTTTAAATGTTACTGATTTGATTCATTCTGCAATTGTTTGTAGATTTCTGAAGATGATGATTAATGGTGAAAATTACCGTATTTATTTTCTTAACAACAGAATATTTATCATTGCAATTGATATTTATGATATGACTACTTCAGTAAGCAGTTATTCTGCTTGTTTAATTATATTGTTTGATGATGAGGCAGCTGTTGCTGTACTTTGTTTCCACAATTGCAGACATTAATTGACAGCATCATTAGGTACTCTGTAGTTTTATGAAGTCTTTCTAGCAAAACAATTTAGATAAAATATTTTTAATTCAGAGGAGATCTATTCATAGTATACTAAGGCTAAGGCCATCAGATTATTGTTTTCAGCAATTTTTGAGTTTAGGTGTTTCGACCATTCCATCTTTGTACATGTAAGAAACTTTATCATTCAGTGTAGATATTAAGTTATTCTCAGCATACAGTCATAATTCTAACACTAGGAATAGGCATCTCAATCCTTCTCTTCAACATGGATTAAAAATTTATGAACAGATGCCGGAATACATTGGGTTAAAATTATTTTAAAAACTCCCTGAAAATTGAAACTTATGAAAGATAGTCCTCTAAAATTTAAAAACGAATTGAAAAAAAAAAATATATATATATATCTTATTGAAAATCGATACAAGATTGCTGACTTTCTTTACTAAAAAGAGAGTCCATTTTTTCCTACTAATAAATTTCCTCCAATTCCTAAATGGCCAGAGGCACTACAGGAGGACGGGTGTTTTGCTATCGATCTATCAAATGATATATTTGTCAATATTAAGTTAATGAGATTTGGCAATGTTTCATTGAGAATATTGTCAATGAAGATGATTTTTCTATCATTGCCTGGATATGCTTGCAACGTTTCTTGAATTTTCAATGTATTTTTAAAAAAATAATTATTATAAAGAAAGATAAGAAAATTATAAATATTTCTATGATAGAGTAACAGTCGAACACATTTCTCTTGCTTGGTAAGTGTAGCGCAACTTGAGTTCCAAATTAAAAGCATAAATGTGGTAATATTAAAATACTATATTGCTGAAAGATTAATTTTGTTTCTCCTGATTTACTGATTCAGTATTCAACAAACTGCTGGTCTTGCTTCCTGCTTTAAAGGGGAATCAGCTAATGTTAAAATCACTGGGGGCAAACAGTGCTAAGGAAAAATCCAGTTTATCAATGGTTTACTTGTTTCAAAAAAAGTAAAATGTCATTCACATTTTTATTACAGATCCTCGAATAATAATGTTATAGCAAACTTGCTTTGAAGATAAACTACCTATTAAGCATATACACAATTTTTATATAATAACTTGGAACTGATTCATAAAATTTTGAGATGAGAGGCAGAATTTTATTATGGTTCTGAATGAACAAAAAAGTGAAAACTTTATTAAAAGGTAACAATAAAACATCTACTCCAACAGTAACAGCTGATTTGTTTTGTGTGTTATTAACAGCTGATTTTGTTTGCAGGGCCCTAATATTAGTGGGGTTATTTGTAAAGTACTGCAAGAGACTAAACAAGTTTAATACATCAGTGTAAAGGGTTTAAAAATTATTTACTAAGTAAAATTACGATCTCAGCACAAAATGTGTATTTAAATAGTAGTTAAATTATTGCTCTAGCCTTTTTAAAATTAATTGTTATTTTAATCAAGTGGCCAGCCTGCAAAAACGGGTACTTATTTAGAAAAATACACCAATTCTCAAAATAAGTTAAAGAATCTGTTAATGTGTAAGTATTTTTTTAATTTTTCATTAATTAAGGAAGTTTTTAAGATATTTGAGCTTTACCTTGGGGTAAAAATACGTTTGCTGTCACCGTTTGAATGTAGTAGTAACGTTCTTTTAAGTTTAAAAAATAAAGTTTAAACACTATTAATTTATGTTATTAACTTTCCGAAATGCCTTAAAACTGTATAATTATGCAAATATAATTAATAAAATTATATTGTTAACGTTTTAAGGCCCTGCGTGCATTATTTCTTGCATAAAAATTATGTTTTTGTGTTGCAATACGCATATTTTTTTAAATATTAAAAAAGTAAATAACTCGGTAACTAGTAAAAATACGATAAATCCATACTTTTTTGTTGGAAATGATCCACATAACAAGATAGTGAAGTTTGGACATCGACTTTTGGGACACCCTTTATAAACAACAGACTGACAATACCGAGGGTGTGTAAGTAAAATGAACTGTTCCACTTCCCTCACTTGCGAAGTGTTCCAGCCAGCCACATTGAACAAAAGTAATCAACATTGCCAACTAGGATCTTTAGGCGCATTATTAAATTATTACGAAGTAACAAGCGACCACTAGTCTAGAGAGAGTGACTAGTCAATACAGTGACTGCAACTTGCGAAATGCAAAACCGTGTTATATTTCACTTGTAAACGGCATTTGTGTTTCAAAACTGAAAGGCGCATCAATTGCAATTTTATCTTTTAAATTATTTGTATTGTTATCTACTTGCTGAACCGGATGTCACGGGCTGCTGAATAAAGCGAGGCCAGATAATCGAGGTTGCACTGTACTCACAACTGATTAAGATCTTTTTCCTGTTTTCCCTAGGAGGGAAGCAAAATGTTGAGCCAGCCCACTCAGGATGAAATGTACTTCATTCAACCAAGAACAGATATGAGAAGTTCTATTCAGATTAGTTTAAGATTTTCTGTTCATTATATTTTTCTTAAATTAATGATACTGTAAAAATTATTGCACTTCATCAGTCTTATTGGTATCAAAAAGTTTGGCTATTTAGTTTTTGTGCTAACATAGTGTTTGTGGTAAGGACTTACGGCCGCTGGTTTCTGAGGGAGTGAAGTCGCACCACTTCACCGGTGTAAACCTTCTCAGGATTGATATCTGGGTGTTCTGTCAGCTGATACTGTCGCACACTCTCCTCCTCGCCTGTAGCCTCAATGTTAAAAAACTCACATACTGCAGGCCAGAACTTGTCCTTCCAAGTAATGAAGTCATCTTCAATGCTATTAACAAATTATTTTATAATATCGAAAAAATCATATCCTGTTTTGTGTATAGGCCTAACAAATCTTTAAAATTCTTAAACAAAAGAGTAAAAAAAAGCTTTAATTTTTTTAACACCAGACACGTTAAGGACAGTCTCCTTTGCACAGATAACTTGATCGAACTCTCAATATAGATCAGGGTGGCTAAAAAGTAACTTGCAACCCCCTCTAACTTTTTTACTAAAAATATTTTATTTCAGTTTACAGCAACCTTCTTGAGTATGAGGGGCTACATTAATGAAAGCATTTTAAAATGTTCCCCCCTCCCAAAGGGGGCTGGGAGACAACTCGCAATTTTTAAATAGCAGCCCCTACTGTGTGACCCTCTAATAAAAGAGCTTAGTGAGACGAGAAAGCTAACATATAGAAAAGTGAAATCGGACCACCCAAAACAAAATGGAGGCCAAGAACATGAAACGGTTGAAAAGTAACTTGCACTCCCTGTAACTTTTTTAACACTGAAAATATTTTATTTCAGTTAGTGGCAACCTTCTTGGGTATGAGGGGAAAGCATTTGAAAATTGTCCAACCTGAAGGGATGAGTATATTAAATGAGTAAGCATCTGATAGCATACTGCAGATTTGTACTTAAATTTCCTACAATTTCCTTTAAGGTAACATTAAAGTTACCTTAAAGGAAATTTTTTTGTTGGGTTTTTTTGTATTTTATTGTCTTATTACAATAATTTAAGAACTTAAAACCTTACACACTACTTACAATTACTTTTTTGCTATCAAAACTGCTATAAAATATGATTTTTCACTTTACATAACCTAGAAAAAATTCAAAATGGCTGACGTTAAAATGCTGACCTGTTTGCAGAGTTGAGGTTTTTGTGTTACTGAAGCTGTAATTTTTAGTTTAGATAACATCTAATGACAAATTAAAATTAACAAATAAATTTTGTTTAAAAAGAGTCATTCACATTTTTTTTGTATATACCATAGTTTCGGCATCCCACAGCGAGCCTTAGCTATTGGGTGGGTCGCAGGTGGCGGATAGCGAACTTTCCATCTTGTCTTTGACGGGGTGGACAACTGTGAATAAGGGGCAACCCCAATAAGCAGTCCCGGACGGGAGCAGTGACCCCGCGGACTCTGAACTCAGCACCACACCCAACTCATACAAATACATGACACTGTCTCAGGAGTGGACAGAAGTAGGAGTGGAGCCACCAAACCGCGGGTAACATGACCCTAGAGCTCTTGAGGGTACAGTTGTTAAAACCGGGATGGCACACCGGGCTACCAGATAGTACAGGGGCCCGACCTGGCCTCACCAGCATGTGGTTTCCCTATCAGCTGGCGAAAATCCCGATCCTGTTTACATTGCCAGTTGGTGACTGGATGGGACCGTGTAGATGGGCTGGAGGCACTTCCGAGGCCACAGGGGTCCCTGGGGGTGTGGGTACGCTCGGGGGAGATTGCAAAAGGAATATGGATGGACCCTGGGACTTGAAAACGGACACACGCACGCACGCACGCGCGCACACGCACACACACATACACACACACAAATAAAACTATTTCAAAATGGACAAAAGAAAAGAGGAAACAGCCTTGAACGTGCCAGAGGTGAGTGAGCAGCCCAGCTCAGTGGTGGAGGCAGACAAGGGCGGCGTGTCTTCAGACCCTGCCCTGTCTGGTAAAGACAAGAAGAGGCTTGGACTACCCAGAGCAAGAGGGGTACCGAGGAACAAGGTGCTGGAGTGGAGGAAATGGTGTTTTCTACAAGCCAACCTCAATCATAGTATTGAAGCCTCTACTATACTAGCTAGAACTATAAGAGATAGAGGGGTTAATGTTGCTCTGATTCAAGAACCGTGGATTCCGGATAACTGTATTAAGGGTCTTAACATTCCTACATATAAACTCTACGGGGGATCGGGTGGGCTGAAACCGCGGGCGGCCATTTTGGTTGCAGGCGTAGACAGTTGGCTCATACCGGAATTCTGTGGGAGTGATGTGGTTGCAGTGGTAATTAAACTGCAGGAGGTCAATGGCGTAAGGAGGGAACTGGTGGTTGCATCGGTATACCTCCCATACGATAGGACGATCCTCTCACCATCAAGAGAGATGGTGGCGTTGGTGGATTACTGCCGGAGTGGGAACCTTGAGCTAGTGGTCGGCTGCAACTCCAACTCTCACAATGAGGTTTGGGGAAGCAGTAACACGAACGAGAGGGGCCTTGCTCTTGCAGAATACCTGGGAGGTACCGACCTTTTGGTATTCAATAAGGGTAATCTCCCAACCTTTTCGAACATCATTAGGAGTTATAGACATAACTATAGCCTCAGCCTCAATGTTACATGACATTAGGGACTGGGAAGTTTCGCAGGAACCCTCGTTGTCGGACCACAGACACATCTGCTTTGTGCTTGAGGGCCATACAACACTGAGGGTGTACAGGAATCCCAGACAGACAGACTGGGCCTCCTATTCGGTGGAACTGTCTGACAAACTGGATCTAATTCCTAAAGGCCAGGACCTAGAGGAGAGGGTGGCACTCCTTACGGAGGCCGTAATCACCTCTTATGAGAACAACTGCCCTTTGATTACACAAAGGGGTGCTCGAAGCCGGAGATGGACTCCAAGAATTAGAGGTCCATCGAAGGAGAACCAGAAGGCTCCTCGGCAAGGCCAACAGATCCGGTAGTGATGCTGACTGGCTGGCCTACCGGGAGTCCCAAAGAAATTACAGACAAGAGGTTAGCAGATTTTCCAGGAAATCCTGGAGAGACTTTTTTACCTCTATAGAGACGACCTCAGCAATGTCTAGGCTTCACAAAGTGTTGGATAAGGACCCTGGGGGAGGACTGGGACCCCTCATCAAAGAGGATGGGGAGTGGACCAGATCAGAAGAAGAGACTTTGCAGCTTTTATTTGAGACTCACTTTCCAGGATCCGTTGAGGAACCAGCGGCGAGCCCCCCCACTTTGGTGAGGCGGGCTTGCACCGGGGACTGGAGTGAGGCAAAGAAGGTTGTCACAGAGCAAAGGATTAAGTGGGCAGTTGAGTGCTTCGCCCCCTTCAAGAGTGCCGGGCCGGATGGCATCCTGCCTGTGCACTTGTAGAGGGGCCTGGAGTCGCTCCTACCCCACCTGACCACAATATGTAGGGCTTCCCTGGCCTTGGGTTTTATCCCAAGGCTGTGGAGGACCGCAAAAGTGGTCTATATACCCAAATCTGGAAGGGGTACACATTCCAGACCTGAAGATTTCAGACCGATCAGCCTCATGTCTTTTCTATTAAAGACATTGGAGAGGTTGGTCGATAGGCATATGAGGGATGGGGTATTGAGAGATAACCCGCTCCATACAAATCAACACACATACATGGCTGGGACATCTGCTGAGTCGGCTCTTCACAGACTCGTCACGAGGGTTGAGGAGACGATTCGGCAGAAGGAGCTAGCCATGGGTGTTTTTACGGACATAGAGGGGGTGTTCAACAATGTCTCCCTGCAGTCTATGATCGCTGCTGTCGTTAGGACGGGCGTCAAGGGCATTATTGCCAGATGGATTGAAGTTAAAGTTAAAAAGTTAAAGATTGTCTTATTTTACCAGGCGAAGTTAGGGCTAAGGAGCCCTCTCTAACACTTAACCTGGGGACCAACGGCTTTACGTGACTTCCGAACCACGGGATCGGCAGGGCAAAATCTATTAGTGGTCACATCAGAAATTGAACCCAGACCAGCAGCGTGGCAAGCCCCTTAATCTACGGCCGCTCCAATGCAGCAGAATGGTTAAGGCAACACTGAACGAAGCGTCGGTTCAGGTTGTAGTCGGAAGCGGCTGCCCCCAAGGGGGTGTCCTTCCCCCTCTCCTGTGGTCCCTGGTTGTTCATGACCTACTAAGGGCACTGAACGGGATGGAGGTATATGCTCAGGCATACGCGGACGATGTGTGTATACTGGGCATTGGTAAGTTTGCCAGCACGATGTCGGAAATCGTCCAGGCTGCCTTGAGATACCTAAAAAGGTTGTGTAGGGACAAGGGGCTCTCTGTTAATCCTAACAAGACAGAACTTGTACTTTTCACTAGGAAGAAGAGGCTGGATGGCCTATATATGCCCACTATGGGAAATATGGAGCTAAGAGCTACAGGGTCGGTTAAGTATCTGGGGGTTATCCTGGATGCTAAACTAAACTGGCTCAAGCACCTTCTGGAGAAAGCCAGGAAGTTCAGAATGGCTTTTTGGGCTTGTCGGAGGGCCATTGGGACAACGTGGGGTCTTAAACCAAAGATGGTTTACTGCTATACACAAGTGTACTTCGGCCCTCCTTATGTTATGCGGCAGTTGTCTGGTGGCCAGCCATGGCACAGAACAGTGCAAGGCTAACATTAGACAGATGTCAGAGAATGGCGTGCCTGGGAATTACAGGCGCAATTAGAACAACCCCATTGGCAGCGATGGAGATCCTGACTGGGCTGGGCTCCGCCCAATGGACCTGTTTGTAAAAGGGGAGGCTTGTAAAGCGGCCTTTAGAATAAGGACAACTGGTAGCTGGTTGCCAGGCCAACCAGGACTCCATGGGGAAATACTATCTAGGGACATTGGTCTGGACCCGTTGCTTTTGATGGGAACAGACTTAATAATACCTAGGTACAGAATTGACAGGCAGGTCAGGGCCTTCCTTTCAAGTAGAGATAAGTGGATAGGGAGTACAAGTAGAGATAAGTGGATAGGGAGTACCAAGCCTGCACAAGTCAAAGGAAGCGTCTGGTATACATAGGGGCAAAGTGTCCTCTGCTGGGGCCGGAGCCGGCTCTGGTATTCCTTTTCAAAAGGTAAAAGGAAGAATTGACAGGTGGACCTCTGAGGAACACGATGGCAGATGGAGGACCGAGTCCGGGCTCAGGCATTCTCGTGCACTTATCCAAGGACCGGATCGCAGGTACAGCAGAGATCTGCTGAGCTGTAACCGGGCCAAGGTGAGGGCGGTTACGTAAATGCTGACCGGACATAATCTTCTTCACAGACATATGAAGATAATGGGCCTAACAGAAGACTCCACATGTAGGCTTTGTGAGGAGGATGAGGAGAGCTCCATACACATCTTTTGTCATTGTGGAGCTCTCTCATTTCTTAGGCATAGGACTCTGGGTGTCGCTTTTCTGGAACCAGAGGATATTAGAAGGGCTACACTCGGGGAGATCATGTCCTTCATAAGGGAGACTGGTCTCTTGTGACACTGTCGTCAGGCTCCGGGCGCAAAGGGCCATGGAATCTAGGCGCGGTGGGCTTGGTGACAGGACCACAACCCGGTGTATCTAATCTAATCTAATCTCAAGTTTCGGCATTAAAAGTTGGTTAAGTTTTTTTAAACATGTAATTTTTTGGAATAATTCCTCTTATTTAAGCATGATTGAAAAAAAGCTAGGAACTTAAAACCTCACACAATATCTACCTTTACTACTTTGTTAAAAAAACTTCACAACTTTATTTTTCACTTTTTGTAGCCTACAAAAAATTCAAAATGGCTGATTTGAAAACACTGATATGATTACAGAGTTGAAGTTTTGTTTTCCTGAAGCTGTAAAATTTAGTTGAGACAACATCTAATGAAATATTACAACTAAGCATTAAATTTAGTTCAAAAAGTGTCCTATACTTTTTTTTAAGGAGAGGCCGATCCTCCTTCTTAACCTTACTCTGCCCATTCCTCATAGACTATTTATCTGTGCGAGGAACTTATTCAGACAGAATAAGGGGGCGAACCAGTACAGTAGAAGGTGAATATTACTGATAAACCTTTCAGTCTAGGCCGGATTTGAACCAGCGCTATCTCTAACCCAAGCTCAAAATCCTGACGCCTTAAGACTGCTCGGCCACCGTCATTTTTACAGTTTTGTCGAAAATGTGTGATTTTTGTGAATAGTTCTTCCCATTTAAGCATAATTAAAAGAAGCTAAAAACTTAAAACCTTCACTTCTCTGTTAACTAAACTGCTATACAATTTTATTTAGCCCTTTATAACCTAGAAAAAACTCAAAATGGCTGACGTGAAAATGCTGACCTGTTTGCAGAGTTGAAGTTTTTGTTTTACTGAAGCTGTAATAATTAGTTTAGACAACATGGACTATTGAAACTAACAATTAAAGAGTGCACAAAGAGTGTCATATACATTTTTCCGCTATATACTATCGTTTCCTCACGAAAAGTCGGTACAGTTGTTTTTTAAAAAAATGTGATTTTTTGGAATAGTTCCTCCCTTTAAGTATGAAGAAAATAAGTTGGAAACTATAAACCTTATACACTATTTAACTGCTTTTATATTTGATATTTAACCTCTCATAACCTAAAAAAATCAAAATTTATCAGTATGAAAATGCTGTCTTTAGCACAGAAGAGGTATTTGGTTTGCTGTAGTTGCAATATTTCTTTTAGAACTCATCAAATGGCGTTGCTCTATTCACAATAAGGGTTCTACTACAACTATTTATATTCAACAAATTGGTTCGAACTTTAAGGGAGCAAAAATTAAACCCAAAATTGGGTAATATTAAACTAATACACCCAAGTGGGTTATTAAATTAAAGATATTCGTCTCCTAATTACTAATATACCATCACATCTTAGAAAAGACTATGTTTATGGGCTCCACTGCCCCAAAAACCAAAATTCATGGTCGTACTGCTTAAAAACCTTGGCGATGATCTTCCTCACGAAGCGCCATACCAAGATCCACAAATGGGACTGTAGCAGAGTGCCTTGGCTAGCCCGTAGGCCGAGTTCCCTCACGAGACCGTAGGCTGAGTTCCACAAAGACAGAGCCTCTTTACAGCTGGTCACGTGACTTCCCCTCCTACCACTGGTTGACTTTTGTCTCTCTTCCGCACTCATTCTCTGCCTGTAGCGTCAGTTATAAGCATATAACCTTTTGTCTCTGCGTCAGAAAAATTTTGAGTGTCCAGAAAGAACAGCGTGTAAACATTAAATTTCTTTACATACTTGGAAAATCTGCAAATGAGACATTTGTATTGTTACAACAAGCTTTAATGTCAAATTCCCTGCTTCTCCATGGGAAAAAAAGCATGAGTGACAAAATCAAAATTCAAGGCCATGATGACTGTGTTTTTTGGTATCAAAGGCATTGTGTCAGAGGGGCAAACAGTCAACCAAAATTACTACATTAGCATCCTGACTACCTTATGTGAGCAATTACGAAGAAAGTGGAATGATTTTTGGAAAACAATTCATGGATCCTCCACCAGGACAATGCCCCGGCTCACAACACTTTGTCAGTGAAGATGTTTTTAGCAAAGCACAACATTCTTGTGTTAGACTATTCACCATACTCACCTGACTTGGACCCTTGTGACTTTTTGTTTCCCAAAGTCAATTCAGCATTGAAAGAAACGAGATTTGAGACTGCTGAAGCAGTAAAAGAAAAAGCAACGGAAGTTATGAACGGGATTACAGAAAATGATCTCCAGCAGTGCTACACCCAGTGGAAAACTTGTACGGAGCGGTGTAGAGAACGAGGAGGGGAGTACATTGAAGCAGATAACATCAAATTGTAAATATTTGTAAGTAAATTTTATTTTCAGCCTAAATCCGGTTTTTTTCTAGCCACACCTCGTATGTTGGGTGGTCCGATATCACTTTTCTTTATGTAAAATTTCTTGTCTCACCAAGCTTTTTTTATCAGAGGGGTCACAAGGTAGGGGTTGCTATTTAAAGGTTTTGAGTTGTCCCCCACACCTTCAGGAGGGGTTTGCTGAAAACTGAAATAAAATCTTTTTAGTATTAAAAAAGTTAAAGTGGAGTGAAGTTACTTTTCAGCCACCCTGTATATTGACATTAATTTGGGTTTACTACCTACTTTGATCAATCTCAATACAAGGGCTATGTTTCCTTTAAGGTATTTGCTTTAACTTTTACATAACTAGCAGAGATACTGTTGACCTTCATTATACACTGCAAAACTCAAAGTAAGAATTTATAAAAGACAAAAAATGTTAATTATCATTGGTCATTATACACATAAGTATACTTAATCTTCTATAAAAGATTAGATATATAAAAGATAATTATCTAAGAATAGATATAATTATATGTATAATTATTCTTATCTAACAACAAATAATGATCTGACAGTTCAAGGATTTTTCTAAACAAAGGAAAACACAACTGCACTATCCATGAGATTGATATTTTTGAGAGAACAACATGTATTGTTGTCTGTGACTATTTTTGGTTACACTAAGTATTTATTTGATCAGTGAGATGAACAAGTTACAATACACAACTGACAAGACTCGTAAAATTTCATACTTTATCAACCTAAAGGATATTCATATTTCATTGTTATCAGTACACTATCAATAAGATACATGATTAAATGCTTATGATGAGTATAATAAAAGAGAGATCATCAGCAAACTGACTTGAGAACACAATTCCACTGTAAAAATGTATATAAAAATAATTCAAACTAATATTTATTTTTAATATTTCCATAACCAGTACTGTTTCTTTGACAACCATGTGAACTTCATTGTTTGTAAAACTGATTGTTGCGTCAGGTGTTGCGATAAAAAGCTTGTACCTCTAATATGAAAGAAAATGAGCATTCAGTCATAAGAAAATTGAAACCACCATTGTATGATAAAATATTAGTCTAATATAATATTTTTAAATAGAACCATTTTAAAATTATTTTTTTCCCTAACTTGCAGGTATATGGAAGTTTCTAATTTCAAGGCTCTCATACTGAAATCTTACAACCAAAGTCAAACCAAGACATAAGTTTTTTTACATTTTAGCTAGTTTAATTTGTAAAAATAAATTTATTCTGGTGTGTTTTAGGCCAAGCAACAACAATGTTTAGGCTGTAAAAAATATTATTGATAAAAGAGTTTTTCTTGTTTTGAGTTTAAATTTTAAAAAAATTGGACTTTCACAAATATACTTATTTAACCCCTTTCTTTCTTGTTTGTAAAAACTTTCTCAACTTGTTTGTTGTTTTTCAAGCAGCAACTATCTCTTGCAGCCATATACTGGATAGGAACTCAATTATCGTTGTTTGTTGCTATCTAGTGAATATTTTTCTAACATTTTAACAGCCAGTTTTAATAACTAGCTCTTCTTCAGGCCAAAAAATGGGACATGCAGTCCGACTTATCTGTGTATTACTATCTTTTTGCTATATCTAAATACAAATATCTTTGTTACCATAAACAATACACATAAATTATAAAATTTTATTTTATAGGTGTTCCAAAACTTATCAAATCACAAATTTGACCTTAGCACTAAACGATAACAAAAAGCTATATTGCTAAAATTATCACACAAAAATAATATATAAGAATCTAAGCACAAATATATTTAAATCAGAAATTACACAAAATTATACACTTTTATACCATAAATGAATATACTTATAAATTCGCACCTAAATTTTCAACTTGTATTGGGATCATGAAATTTGCCCCCTAGGCAACTTACAAATCTTAAAACTTATTTTTTATGGATAACAACTACGTACATTATAATTTCAGATTAAATATTCCAAACTTTATCAAAACATTTTAAAAACATCTTTGTTATTATATTATATACCTTTTCAGTAATTTCAAATAAATACATTGAATTATCTTGATATTGTTTTCTTTGTTTATTTATGTTATTTAGCGTTAGTAAGAAGCCAAATAACATTGATAAGGAACGAATTCATGTTGTTTTTTTTTTTAGATTTATACTGAGTTAAGTTAAGAGCTAGGTTATAACGTAGATTTAGACAGTGAGGATACCATCACTAAATCAAGTGATTGGTATTTTTCACGTAATGATGGCAAATGTCCAACTACCTTTGTCTCCCTCATCAAATAATGTTTCAGCTAAAAATGGCAAACTTTAAAAAGTAAAGGAAATTGTGGATATATTTCGTGACTCATTCCGAAACATCCTTGTACCCTCTAAACGTTTGTACTGAAGAAAGTTTCTTTCTTTTCAAAAGTCAGCTTGGCTTCAAGCAGTTAATACCATTGAAACGAAGCTGTCTCAGTAAAATATGTTTCTTTTATGTGACTTTGAGACCAGATGTGTCCTAGACTTAATTATTTTCTGAAAAAGAAATTGAGATAGCCAACACAAAGGATTTTGGCAGTTCAGGAACAGTAGTGACAATATTACTAAACCAATATCTCAATAAAATAAACTGCATTTTTTAGATGCTAGCACACAAGCCCTCCTTAGTAGAAAACCTTATGGTTGCGGTATAAAAGTACAAGATTAGGCATGCCAAAATTTGAGAATAAATTTCAAGTGAGCGAGATAGAATGTCTAAATGATGGAATCGTTCTATCGACAAAATGTAAAGAAAAAAAGAGATATCGACATGTTATCTACAGAGTATTTAGATGAAATGAAGGACACGAGTGAGAGCTCCAAGAAAAAAGAAGGAGGCCTTCGTGTGTTTTGGATTACTATCTCAACATTTGGGCAGTTGACCGATTGTTCACCTAGTTAGATCAAGTACTAAGTGGTACAAGATGCTGTTTTAATTTTCTGGACTGAAATTATCATGCCTTGTTTTATGTAAAAGAGGCTAAAATCTAGATGTTTAAAAGATTAATTTAGAGCTTACACGTTCCATACTGCAAAAGTATATGGACTAGGAGCACCAAGTTAACAAATCAGGAGGACAACCATCTCTTGTACAACTTAGCCAAAGACAGTTTCATTCATTAGTGCTGCCAAAAGACAAGGTACCATGAGAGTTTGTCATACCTGCAAACACATTTCATGGGTGGAGCAGATAAGACGTGGATCATGTGTATGGTACATAAGCAGACTGACAACAGTTCCTGTGGACCCATGCTTTGCAGACTATCACCAAATAAAGCACTTTTAACTTTTTTTTTAATGTTGAAGTTTGTGAATTTTTAAAACAATTTATAACCTTTTGTTAAATTTGGCTTTTTTAGACTACAATTCGTGTGATGTTTATAGATAAAATGTGGGTACATTCTTCAGTAGGACAAGAAATACTGATGTATATAAAAATGTAGATTATTTACCTGTGTACTTTAAAGTATACAGATGAGGTTAAGTGTAAGAGAGAACCTAATGGTTTAACTTTGCCTCGCTAAATAACACTTTTTTCATTTCATTTCTTTGTTGTACTTTGGTCAAAATAAATGACCCTAAAGAAAACAGCAATTCATCTAATTGAAAGTTAATAGATAACTAAAAATTAAAAAATCCACTTTCACATAAACATTAAAATTAATCAGACTCAGATCAAATCTTATATTTATATATTAATTTTTTAAAGAATTTTGAATCTGTGCTTGCCCAGCCAATTTCATCAATTACACACACAACATTTTCTATCACTAGCTAAGGCAACTTATATCAGTACAAGGTTCACCGTTACCACTCTGTGTATAGTTAGACAGTTGTGCAGTTGTACACGTTTTCCTACAGAGATAACTCATATTACAGATTTTGTAATTTCAAACAAGTACTCACTTTGCATCATCATCACCAAGGCCCAGTTCATGGACACGCTTAGCACCAAGTTCCTCCAGTCGTTTGTCTACATAAATGGCCACTGCATTGTAGTGTTCATATGTCTTGTTCCCTAGCCCAAACACCTGTACAACATTGTACATTTTTAGTGATTAAAATAATATAACAAGAAAGAGACAATTAATACTTATCACATAAAGTACAATATTTCAACATTGGGGTCCATATCGTGAGAAGACAGAACGAATGGTTATGGAAAAGACTTTTGAGTAAGAAAATAACAACCTGACTGAATGAAGAACACTAAAAAATAAGATAGGAACTGGAGTAAAACATGTTTAGGCATCTAAAGGTGAAGAAGGATATGATGCCAAGGACAGAGTGAAAGAATATTAATAATTTTTTACTCACAGATTAAGTTTTGGAAGAATTGTAGAGTAGGGTCTTGCATACGCAAGTTTACATTAAGTTGTAAGTAAAGTAATTTAGACATTTTGTAACAGAAATAAAAATTCAAATCATTCATTTGCACATTATTTTGTTACAAAGTATTTTTACAAATACATAATAATAAATTTACTATGCAGTTTATTCTTAGATAAATTTACTGATTAAAAAATGAAAATTACAAAAGATGAGACATACGTAGTTTTTGGATATTTTTCAATGGCAGCTGTTTATATTTATATGCAGAATTTCAGATAAAAGATTTTGGTTACTAACACTTTTTACATACACACTGTAAACAAAATACCCGAAATGGCTGATTTTTTAAAATTAAAAATATTATACTTGTTGGAAATTTAAATATGTTTTTTAATTAAATTGTTGCTTTGGCCTCTCTTCAAAAAATCTATGCACAAATATTAACTGATAAAGCATATTACGTTTTTTTCATTATGTAAAAATGTTAAAACAAAAATATAACTAATTAAGAAGAATTAAAAATATTTTAACACAGCTTAATGTCATACATTCTACATAGAGAATACTAAAAACTATGATTTGACACATATGAAGTGGGTCAAACAATTTAATGGTTAAAACGACCTTCAGGCTGATAGGCGACCTCGATATTTAATTTCCTCTCAAAGCGAGATGACATGTATAGTCATGGTTTCAAGAAATGAGATACCACAAATATAAAAGAATCACATTTGCACTAATTTTCTGTGCCACTGGCACTTTCTTCAGGTGAGTAGAGAGATGCAAGAGATTTTAAAACTTACATGATTCTATGGGGAAGCTCTGTTCAATTTTACAAGAGAATAAATGTTTTGCTCAAAAATCACTTACATATTTATTTTGCTCATTAATTACTGGACAAATGTTACCTCATTATGTACTGTTAATTTGAATTCAATTAAGATAACATATTGTATGTCATATTAAGTTATTTCACAGATATATAAATAACTCTGTGTAATGAGGAATATGTACGAGTGTGTATGTTCAAATTTTATTTAGCATTTATAAAAAGTGCTTTGGTCATCAAGCAAGAGATATATTTAATAAATAAATCTTGTGTATTTTATCGTGTTTTAGTATTATTATGTTTAAAAAACACAGCAGTAAATGTACAGATTGCATAACTATGTTAAATGGCGTATGATTAAAAATACATATCACTGTGTATAATTATATTTGAATTAAAATTGTTTACTTTTTAATTAACTTAATTAAATAAACAATGACTGTAGTTAGTTACCTTGACTGTTTCCTAAAAGACTGATAAACTTGCTAATATCAAAAGTCTAGTACACGTACACAATCCATTGTTAAATGATGACAATTCTACTTTTTCAGCATAAATTTAAATTCTCATTCTTGTAGTACAGAATGTTTCAGTTGAAAATCCAGAAAATTAGCTCTGGACTTTGTCAGATACAAAGGCCATCACTTGTGTCATTGAACAGGTTTTAATGGTTACATTTAAAAAAAAGTTATACCAAATCTTGTTGTGTAACCAGTTGAAATAACCGTGTTCTTCTTCAAAACTGATCTTAGGCTTATGTTAAGTAGCAATTATATGATTAAATGCAAACATAACTTTGAACCAGGACCTGTTCAACACAAATAAGAAAGAGTCCCACAGTGTGACTATGAAGGTCATCAAGCTGTAGTGGCAATAGTGTTCTACTTCCCATCCCTAAGTAATTCTTACAACAAGCAGGCTCCTTGAACATTTATTTGTCCTCTACGCTTACATTTCATATCAGTAAAATTAATTTTTCTATTTTGCAAATGTGGATTAGTGAACTTTGTTCTACTGTTTATTCTAAAAATAGGCAACTGTAAATCTCTTGAAAACCTTTCTTTTCTACAATATTAATAATATTCTAGACAAAACAATTGTTAAAAATTACTTGTTTAAGAATGAGCTCAATAATCTGAATAAAATAAGTTGGTCAAATTGATAAAGCACATTTCTTAAATATCTGTGCAGAATGAAATAAATAGTTTCACTGTCTTAATACAACAGTTTAGTTTGTTCTTTCTTAACCCTTGACCTGCAATTCAAGGCTTGTACCTATTTAAATCATCAATGTAGAAAACATTTAAATTAATATATGTTCAAAATCAAAGTAGACACATATCTTGAACTATCAAATTCCTGATTAAATATTTTCTTTAAACACAAGGTCTATTTTGACAAATAAATCATGATAAAATCTTACTGCATAATTAAGGCCTGTCAGATCTGCATCTCCATTTTGCAGCCATTCATAAAAGTCCATGGCATTGTCTGTGGGATCACCCTCGCCGTAAGTTGCCAGGCAGAACACTGCAAGTGAGTTAGGGATGTCCTTCATGTGTACCAGCTCACCCTGCAGCACATACAAGTATTTTGGCTACACATACATTACCTCTAATAACATTTGGATATATCAATACTGTAACTTGAACCTGATTTATACATTAACACTAATAACTATGGTATAGACTTCACATATCTACATGAGAAATTAACCAAAAATACTTAATACTAGGGGACATCCCTACATCCTTCGCGTGCCTGTGACTTTTGACAGCAAATATTAGTAGCTAAACTGTATCAAGAAAAATCATAATATGTTAATTTATTTATAATAGCTCACACACTGTACTTGCATTGCTGCCTATTTATTAGTATAAATACAAAATGGTATTAATTAGTATATTTAAAAAGTGTGCATTCCATTTGTATTTGTCTAATAGCTGATTATTAATTAATAAATAAAATAACTGCTTAGGTTACTATTGAAACTTGTAAGTTGGTACTGTATTTTAGAGCCCTACAGTCGGACATAAATAAAATAACTGCTTAGGTTACTATTGAAACTTGTAAGTTGGTACGGTAGTTTAGAGCCCTACAGTCGGACATAAATAAAATAACTGCTTAGGTTACTATTGAAACTTGTAAGTTGGTACGGTAGTTTAGAGCCCTACAGTCGGACATAAATAAAATAACTGCTTAGGTTACTATTGAAACTTGTAAGTTGGTACGGTAGTTTAGAGCCCTACAGTCGGACATAAATAAAATAACTGCTTAGGTTACTATTGAAACTTGTAAGTTGGTACGGTAGTTTAGAGCCCTACAGTCGGACATAAATAAAATAACTGCTTAGGTTACTATTGAACTTGTAAGTTGGTACGGTAGTTTAGAGCCCTACAGTCGGACATAAATAAAATAACTGCTTAGGTTACTATTGAACTTGTAAGTTGGTACGGTAGTTTAGAGCCCTACAGTCGGACATAAATAAAATAACTGCTTAGGTTACTATTGAACTTGTAAGTTGGTACGGTAGTTTAGAGCCCTACAGTCGGACATAAATAAAATAACTGCTTAGGTTACTATTGAACTTGTAAGTTGGTACGGTAGTTTAGAGCCCTACAGTCGGACATAAATAAAATAACTGCTTAGGTTACTATTGAACTTGTAAGTTGGTACGGTAGTTTAGAGCCCTACAGTCGGACATAAATAAAATAACTGCTTAGGTTACTATTGAACTTGTAAGTTGGTACGGTAGTTTAGAGCCCTACAGTCGGACATAAATAAAATAACTGCTTAGGTTACTATTGAAACTTGTAAGTTGGTACGGTAGTTTAGAGCCCTACAGTCGGACATAAATAAAATAACTGCTTAGGTTACTATTGAACTTTTAAGTTGGTACGGTAGTTTAGAGCCCTACAGTCGGACATAAATAAAATAACTGCTTAGGTTACTATTGAACTTTTAAGTTGGTACGGTAGTTTAGAGCCCTACAGTCGGACATAAATAAAATAACTGCTTAGGTTACTATTGAACTTGTAAGTTGGTACGGTAGTTTAGAGCCCTACAGTCGGACATAAATAAAATAACTGCTTAGGTTACTATTGAAACTTGTAAGTTGGTACGGTAGTTTAGAGCCCTACAGTCGGACATAAATAAAACAACTGCTTAGGTTACTATTGAAACTTGTAAGTTGGTACGGTAGTTTAGAGCCCTACAGTCGGACATAAATAAAATAACTGCTTAGGTTACTATTGAAACTTGTAAGTTGGTACGGTAGTTTAGAGCCCTACAGTCGGACATAAATGAAACCATAATTAAAACTTCTCAAAATATGGTAGGAAAATGTTGTAGTTATGCACAACGGACAGACATACACACTTACTCTTATTAACACAATGAAACAAACTACCTTTTCAATATTATAAACATTACTTGCATTCCAACACCTATTAAATTTGTATGAACATCATTATTTAAATTTGAAGAGCTGTTAATTTTCAACAGAATTAAATTTCTCTCCATGTTATTCTTATGGCCGAAAAACATCCTTTGTGGGCTTCCCTTTAGGGTAAAAATATTGAAAAATTAAGACTTTAATGCATAACTATGAATAAGGGTAAATTTAGAATATTGAAATTGGTCAATAAATAGGGGAGGAGTTGCGTTAACAAACAACAGCTTCATATATAATATATGAGGATTGCCAATGAAAATAATTCTATATAAAGTACGGAGCTGTTCATAAATAACAACAAAACAGAATTTTATTTTTATACTCTAAACATATAACTCTATCATAAAAAAAAATGTAATAAAGAGTTCTCGTAACACAGGTTTATTTCTTGTATTTAATAAATTCTTTTAAGAATTAAATTGTTTCTGTGTAATGTAAGTTTTTTGTAAGTTGTTGAACCAATTTTCATTTCAATAAAATCAACTAGGAATGCAATAGAATTCAAAGTAAATAAGTTGGAGAATATAATTCAATATAATTAATTCATTTATAAGCTTTATAAATTGAAATTACTGATAATTTTTAAGTCATACATATAAATACCAAACATCATGTTTTGCTAGATCCCTCTTGCATTATTCCTTACCCTACATTATTATTGTCTGTTAATTTCCAAAATGATCCATACCATCTCATACTCCTCAGGATCAGCAACCATCCCCTTGAGGCGATAACGGATACCTTCCTTGGCAATACGTCCAGCAAACTCCTCTCCTGTTCCTGTTTGGCTACCGTAAAACGCCACAAGTGATCGCCCCGATGACTTTAGTTTCTTAATGAATGAGTTTTCTCCACTCTGTTGGGTAGGGGAACCCAATGTTGTTGGCCTAGGCAATACATATTACTTGTAAAAGATAATTTAGTATTCAAACAATTTAGGAAGAGATAAAAACTATTTATTTAGTTCATTGAGTAATTCCAAACCGCTTACTTCATCAGTATCAATCAAATAAAAAAATTCATACTTGTTCTTCTAGACAAATCTTTATATGAAAAAATAGAAAAATATCCATGAGTATGAAAAAAATATTAGCTTCACAGAAAAATTAATTTTGCTTCGAAATAGGCTAGAGTAGCAAACATACTACTAATTTATACATATCTACTAATACTTATTTCTAAAATATTGCAAACTTCCATGACAATAATATGACAATTAAATGATTTGTTCAGGCCTATTCCTCAATTGTACTATTACATAAATTTTTTACTAAGAGATAAAACATCAAATATTAGGAATTACTTATTTTAAATATATTGGGCTTTTCAGAAAATTAATTAGTTTGAATGTTTATCTCTTAGTCAATACCACTGTACGTGTGTGGGTGGGCGGGTGGGTCACTACCACTGTACGTGTGTGGGTGGGCGGGCTGGTCAATACCACTGTACGTGTGTGGGTGGGTCAATGCCATTGTACGTGTATGGGGACGGGGTTACCGTTTGGATCTATATTCATATTCATGCCGAAATAATTCATACTATGCCGAAATAATAAAACATACTTGCATCACATAGTTGTAATGCCATGTTTGAAACTTATCTATATTTAATTAGTCAGCGTTTTTTAACTCTCATGTTCTAATCATATATTTATTGTTAGGCAAAAAAATTACAATTATGACTCATAAATATTTAATGTTTAATCAAGACTGTTTTATTTAAAACAATATTCTAGAAAATATTAACAAACAAAAGTAAATTGAACCGAATCTAAAAAATACATTTTATAAAGTATATACAATTGATTTGGGTAAATAGACAAATATGTGTACATATAATTCTCTAGTCTGGAAGGGTAATATTTGTTTATTATGCATTCTATTAAACTTGTTATAGTAAGTAAGTAAGAAAAATCTATAGCGAAAATGAAAACGAGGTGCACCGAGAAGTATAGGAAAGTTAAGTAAGCTACTTACTTAAACTTAGCCAAATGCTTGTAGGAATTGCCATAAAATTAAAATAATAGCAGTTTTAATAAGATTAATATATGCACAAATTAAACACATCGTAAATAATAAAACTATCTAAGAAAGGTTGTTGAAAGGAATAATATAAAATTATAAAATGTTTAAAACCATTCAATACAAACATGTTTATGATTAACATTACGTAACAATGTCAAAGACATAATACAGCAATACAAAAAATAATTTAAAGTAAACAAAATCGACTCTTAAAATTAGACATTTTAGCCCCGGACAGACGATTAATAATCAACTCGTATTTAAATTAAAAAGTATTCCTATCCTCATATATACATACAGATATTGAGGGGAACACAAGCCCAAGGTTACAACAATATTTACAATACTGTATTTTAAGCAACACTGTACTCACTGTATGGTGTAGACAGGCTTGCTGTTGGAGTCATCATTGCGCTTGAGCAGCCACCAACCTGCGATCCCTAGGAGAGCAACAATCAGAACAATGTCCAACACTCCAAACAGAGGTTCCTCCTTGTCTTGTGTGGCGACTGTCTCTTCTGAGGCTTGCACAACCACCGCTAACCCCACTGCAACAAAGGACAAGATTTTATAAAATCGTATCTCTTGTTAATGACTCAAGATTTCACAATCAGTACAAATTATTATTTTTAACTATATATTGATGAGATTCATATTGTTAAGATAGTTTTAATGAAATCTTAAAGTTCATAATTGAGAAGGTATGTGTTTTTTTCTGCTGTTGGATGAAGCAGTCCCTAATCCTATATGTTCAGTTCATCATATATACATTTTTTTTTCAAAAAAAGGAGAGGCCGACCTCCTTCTTAAACTTACTTTGCCCATTCCTCATAGACTATTGATCTGTGCGAGGAACTTATTCAGACAGATTAAGGAGTGAACCAGTACAGTACAAGGTGATTATAACTGATATATATTTCCGGTCTAGGCTGGATTCGAACCAGCGCTATCTCTAACCCAAGCTCAAAGTCCTGACACCTTAGACCACTCGGCCACTGGCTCTCGCCCATTAGTACATTCGAACCAGCGCTATCTCTAACCCAAGCTCAAAGTCCTGACACCTTAGACCACTCGGCCACTAGCTCTCGCCCATTAGTACATTCGAACCAGCGCTATCTCTAACCCAAGCTCAAAGTCCTGACACCTTAGACCACTCGGCCACTAGCTCTCGCCCATTAGTACATTCGAACCAGCGCTATCTCTAACCCAAGCTCAAAGTCCTGACACCTTAGACCACTCGGCCACTAGCTCTCGCCCATTAGTACATTCGAACCAGCGCTATCTCTAACCCAAGCTCAAAGTCCTGACACCTTAGACCACTCGGCCACTAGCTCTCGCCCATTAGTACATTCGAACCAGCGCTATCTCTAACCCAAGCTCAAAGTCCTGACACCTTAGACCACTCGGCCACTAGCTCTCGCCCATTAGTACATTCGAACCAGCGCTATCTCTAACCCAAGCTCAAAGTCCTGACACCTTAGACCACTCGGCCACTAGCTCTCGCCCATTAGTACATTCGAACCAGCGCTATCTCTAACCCAAGCTCAAAGTCCTGACACCTTAGACCACTCGGCCACTAGCTCTCGCCCATTAGTACATTTGAACATGAATTTAAATCTTGAGCAGTAATGATTCAATAATGATATCATCAAAACTAACATTGTTAATACTAAATTTTTGTAGTGTATCTACAACAGTATTAATATGAATGCTATAGTCATCTTGTTTACAATGCTTCACTCTCATGTACGAAATACTGGTAATTTTTGGAACACTTACATTATGTTTGTTGTGAAGAATGCCATTACAAGTAAAGAACCTGAGTGTTGCAGTGATACCCCTTTTTGCATATACAGTAAATTTATTTCAAGTTTATGTAAATCATTTAATTTTCGGAGATCCAAATTTGTGAATTGCGACTATACGATAAAAAATGACTTGTTAAACTATCTCCCAGACTCTGCAGCATGAGAGTCAAACCAACTGGTCTTGTTCAGTAAATGCCAAATTAATAAGATCTGTAATATTTTTCTTCTTCAATTGACATTTCCTCCAATCAGTATTAGAACAAGTCCAAGAAAGAATTTCTCAGAGTATGAGCTAAGCCTAGTAGTTTAGTAGGCAAGTATAAAAAACAGTTCTTTTTTTGAAAGTAATCTTTTACTGATGTTTTCAAGAATTCTTAAAACGTTGTCAAGAGCTTAACGATTTAAGCATTTGATCAGACTGGATCTTAAGCTTTTCTACAATAGCCTATACTTTTTCATTAATTTAGAATATTCTGGTGTAAGACAATAACAATTTTAAATTCAGGAAATTCAAGTGCTAGATGGTGGCTGGCTAATTTTCAGTTGTTTCTTGCTCTTAATATTTTTTAGTAAGAAGGGACATTTTATTTCTACTGACAGATATACAGAAGCTGAATTGATATTCTGACAAGCAGCCTGCACAACTATTCTTGTATGTAATCAAGGTTTGGCAATACATCAATTAAAAGAAAAATATAAATGCATTATGTGATTTTTTCTCAAATATGTATGTATTATTTAGATACCAAGTGTAAGGGATATGGGTGAGTAACTTCAAACAATAATAATAATTTCTGTAAATTAGCAAGCTGAGTGTCAAATTAATCCTGACATCAGACACATATATTTAGATGTTTCAAGAACCAAACCACGTCACCAAATCAAAGCACGTGAAATACCTATTTTGAAATTCGGATTCTTAAATTTATTCAGTGACTTGGAAATTAGGAGATTACACTACGTACAGACAAGAAGGCTAGGTGCAAACAGTTTTATATTGGATTTTGAAGTAGAATAGATTGTATTAGTTACAACAGTTTATTATTTATGAAAATAATTGTCATTTATAACTCATAAAATAAACAAGTTTAAAAATATATAGGGTTTCTATTATGTCTGGAAACACCTATGAATATGATTTGTGTAAAACTATTTGAATACAAAGTTTAGTACGACAATCATACGTTGGCTACTTAACGGTAGAAAGAACACAATGAAAAGTAGGAGGATGGTCAGTCAGATCAGCCTCCAATTAATCAGAGAGCTAGTAGAGTATACACAGGAAATTTACTAGCTACAAAAAATAATTAATAAGTTGGCCTACAAATAAAAAAACTACTACGTATTTACTAATTGTAATGGGAGGACAGTAGTGAATATATACATTGTACACACTGAATGGCAATGTCGGAATTTGTTATAGAAATCATAATTGTCACATTGTTTAAAAGAACTCTTGGACGTGTATAAAATACTATCTGAGTCGATGTTGGAATTCAATGTCCAGGAGGATGAGGCATATCTTCTGAACTAATGACTCTACAATCTGCCGAGGAGTGAGCATCCAAAGAGGTATGGCTTAACATAAGAGAGAGCAACATGCTCTCAAGCAAGGAGGAAGAGAGGAATATGTAAAAGGTATCAGCGAATCTCACATTGCAACACAAGTTCTTCAGGCAAGTAAAAACAGAAAACTTATATTTTGACAAACATGCCTACTTTCATAACGTGACTATGCTTACAGATGTTTAAAATCTGCTCGATCTAAGCCAGATGGAATACAATAAACAATAAATCTAACTCTGATTGTGTCGTACAGAGTATTAGCAACGTTGCACTCTGGCCTACGAATCAAGAGGAAGTGCTCAGTACTATAGGGTTTTTGAAGCCTAAAACATCTGCCAGTTTTGATGAAATCTCCTGAAAATTTATCAAAGAGTGCAGAAACGAACTAGCCACACCTGTAACACATCTAATCAATTTATCTTTTTGCCAAGTTAACTAAAAATAGCTCAAGTTTATCCAAAATTTAAAAACAGCGATACAACAAAGCAAGATAATTACCAGCCCATCTCAATTCTACCCAGCATATCAAAATTATTTGAAAAAGTTGCTCTTACAAGACTTATTAACCACCTCCTAACCAACAACCTACTTCCTGAAGAACAACATGGCTTCATACCAGGGCGCTCAACAATAACAGCTGCAATGAATTTAATAGAAACCCTAATACAATCCATAGAAAAAGGTGACACTGCAAGTGCAATATTGACTATAGCAAGGAATTCGACAGCCTCTACCACAACACCTTACTTAAAAAGCTTAACAACATTAGGAATTAGGGGACAAGCAGCATCGTGGTTCAACAACTATCTAACTGGTAGAACACAAGCAGTTGAAATAACAACAGTCAATGACACATTAACTCAAAAAACCACCACTAGCAAATTGGTACTAAACATAGGAGTCCCACAAGATTCAATACTGGAGCCAGTACTCTTCATTATCTTGTAAGTGATCTACCCCAGTTCCTTGCCAACTAACTTACTGTGAGTTGTTGATGTATGCCGATGACACTGTGCTGCTACTGCACAATCAGAAACCTGAGGCCTTGGAAATATTCATTTATAGCAGTAAATATAGCTCAAGAATACTGCCAGGTGAACAATCTATACCGTATAAATAGGTGGTCACCTATTTAAAATTAAAAAAAAGATTCTCCACTATTTCCCTACAAAGGAAATAATTTTAAAAAAATTGAACCGTGTATTTTTTTATTTTTTTAACTTTTATGTGAATTTTTATTGTTAGTAATCTTAAATTAGTTTAGTTTGTTGTTATATTTTTTAAATTTTATCTTTGTTAGGCACTATTGTTAAATTTGTTTTTGAATAATTAGTATCCGTGATCTCTAAATATTTTGTATGTCTTAAGATTTTCTTTTTATACTATTTAGATTATGGGATTGTTTATTTCGTTGTTAGGCCTAGTGATAAAGATAGTTAGTATTATTTATTTAGGCCCGTCTGTTATGTAATTTTTGGTATTTATAGTTTTTGTTGTTTTTGTATCATTTGTTATTTCTTGTTAATTTGGTATATCTTCTTGTTAGGTTGAGTCTAATTTTGATATTTTGGCCTTCTGCTGGATTTTCTTAATTATTTAATTCTTTCTTATTAAAACAAATAGTTTTTTCGCTCAGCTGCCAAGTTGTGATTTGACCCTCCGACTGCCCCCGGGATCCTATCGCCTGTCTAATTTGAGCCATCCCCTCCAGTACTTCCAGTTTTGGTGGAGGGGATGGGTCTCACTGCTCACAATCTTAAAATGTTTGAAAGACAGCCATCATACTCTGGAGTGAAATTCTGGAACAGACTCCCCGAGGATATAAAGAAGAACACCACAAAAAAAAAGCTGAAACAGAATGTTACAAAGTGGATGCTGGACTGCCCATTCTACATCTTAGCAGAGCTTGAAAGCAGAAACTGCCCTGAATCATAAACCAAGACACGCTACACGAAGATCTATTTACTCCTGTCTTAAAACATTTTGACCTACTTAAATCACCGTTTATGATTTATAACTTTAAAATGATAAATCTTAATCTTACTTAAGCTAATGACACACCACTGTTCTAGAAGAATATGTGAATAAAGCATTATTGTCTACTGTAAAAATATATATATATATGGTAACATCGTTTCATGCATTTAAGTTTTGTAATAATGTCCTATGGTATTTTTCAACAGCAGTTTACAAAACTTACACTGAAATCTTACTGAAATATTAATTAATTTTCTTTTTAAGATTGAGTATGATTGCTTACCTTACCGAATCAAGAATTGAACAATCTTCTTTATCCTAAATAGTTTGATTTATTGATTTCTTAAAAACAGAATCAAGAATTTTATTGTCATTAAACACATGGCAATAGACAAAGTCAAAATATAGTACCATAAACATTACATTTTTATATTATGCAAAATAAGTATATGAAATGTAAAATTCAAACATTGAAACTAGTACCTTAAGTTTAAAATTGAAATAATTGTTCTTGAAGTCTTTACAGTATAAATTTATACATACAAATTTATATTAAAATAAATAAAAACAAATACATAAAAAATACAGTTAAAATACAAAATAACATATAAAATATAGTTAAAATCTTAATGTACTAATATCACAGGCCAAAAAAATCACTAACAGCATAAAAAGCATTTTATTTTAATCATTTTGACAAAATGAGTTTAAATCTACTAAGGTTTACAGACCAGGCTTCTTTTCGCAATTTATTAAAAAGTTTGGTTTTCATAAACATGTGGCTTTTTTTTAATTTTTCTAGTTTTACAGTAATACAATCAATTAAATGGTTTTGTCTAGTATGATATTGGTGAATTCACTTCTAAAATTAAAATTGCTTAAGTTTTCCTTAACACTAATTAAGCTAAAATATATGTAAATACACAGAAGAGTCATTATCTGAAATTCTTTAAAATGAGAAACACATGACTCTCTATCTGGAATGTTTGCCATGACCCTAATAACTTTTTTTGCCATATGAATACTTTTTGTGATTGTGAGCTATTGCCCCAAAGAGTTATTCCATATAATAAATAGGAATTAAAGAAAGCATAATAGGCTGCAACTAACATTGAGGAACTAACACAATTTTTTTTATTTTCTTAATAAATATGTAACTCTAGATAATTTTACACACAATTGATTAATTTGACATTCCCAACTGAGTCTACTATCTAAATATAATCCTAATAGTTTTACGGGTTCAGTACCTTCATTTATTAATTTATTTAATGAAAAGACAATATTTTCAGTCTTACAAGTAACCCATTAACTTTGAACCATTCCTGAGCTGCTATCATTGAATTATTTTCTTCTAATAATAAACCATTCAAATCTTTACTTCGATTCAAAAGAGTGGTGTCATCGGCATATAACACAGCTTTATATGGCATATTGAATGCAAAATCGTTTACTGCAACTATAAAAAGGAAAGGCCCCAATACGGATCCTTGAGGGACCCCAACCTGAATTGTTTTGAAATCAGATTGTTCTTGATCTTTTAAAACCATTTGTTTTCTATTACTTAAGTAAGAGGAAATTAATTATAGTTAAGAATTTTAACTCCATAACTATTAAATTTGCTTACAATTAATTCATGAGAAATCGAGTCAAAAGCTTTTGTAAGATCTATTAAAGTGGCAGATGATAAAAATTTATTTTCAAAGTGTTCTAAAACATTTTCTACTATTTTTTCTATGGATTTGGTTGTGTTTAAACTTGGGAGAAACCCAAATTGATCTTTACATAATAAACCATTATTATAAAAAAATAAACTAAGTTGGTCTTTCACACAACTTTCAAAAACCTTACTAAATATAGGTATCAACGAAATTGGTCGATAACTGGAGGGTTGTGATCTCTCAGCTTTTTTATAAAGTGGAACGATTTTACTCACTTTTAATGCTTGAGGAAAGACACCATGCTCCAACATTATATTGAACAAAAATGTTAATGGATCTACAATTACATTAATTACTTCTTTTAACAGTTTGTTAGAGAACCCATAATAATCTTCACTTTGGGATGGACTTAACTTAGAAACATACTTGTAATATGTATGCAATCTATTTCCCCCTAATTTGATAACTTAAAAATAAATGTTAAGTTTAAATAAATTGTATAATGTAACATTTGTTTACAGTACATCTTAATTTTCTCAAGAGAGTAATAAGAATTTTATCTTTGTACAGTTAAAAGAAAGTTTTTTATATTACAGTACTTAAAGATAAACAATATCTCAGAGAGCACTTGTCAATGGGACTGATTCTCAATCATGATCTTGGAAACATGAATGTGAAGGCTTACTTTATGAGCACATGACAAGATGTTACAGTGAGCACAGTACAAGAGCATAATGTTCTTTTATAAGCTATAAATGTCACAGACATGAAACTTAATTATCTCTTAGTAAACGCCTAATTATGAATTGAACTCTGAGTCCATCCACGTGTTGAACAATGATAAACTGTTGAAATCCATTACTGTGGATTATTTACTGGTAAAAATTACAATTATGTTTTAAAATAGTTTAATTTATAAAGTCTCCTACAATTCTGTTGTCATTTGAACACAACAGAACTTAATAATCAAAAAATTATTAGTTGTGTTTAAAACTTAATAGAAACCAGTTTGCTTGTTCTACAGTTGGGTAAAATATTTCAAAGTATAACATTTTTGTTATTTTTAATTTTTATATATAGTTACAAATACAAAACTTGATCTTTGTAAATTAAATTTATCCTTCCATAATATATTTACAAATAAAATCTAATTACAGTTTAATATAATATATAATACAATGAAATTTATCATTTCAGAGGACAATGAAGGTCCAGAGCTCAGTTTATTCCTTTACAAACGCGATAGCTTTTTCTGCAGTGTTATATAACCATAAAACACTAGCCTATAGTTTTTGGTAATTCATCTTGTTTAATATACAAGACCTGTATATTGTCAAGTCTTTACCATTAATTAATTAACCTATTGTCATAAATTACTACACCAGAAAGAAAAGCTTCAAATTTCTTATAATTCAACAACATTATATGAAACTGTTTCTTATAACTGAAATAATCATATTATAATTGCAAAAAAGCTGCAACAACTGGGAGTCAGAGAACTAGCAAACAACTGGAAGGACGAAAACAAGTAGTAGAGATACAACACACAGTAGACAATAGCACCACCACATTCCGATCTAACCCTCAACCCATCATTCGAGGTGTCCCTAAGGGGTCCGTCCTCGGCCCAATTCTCTTTATCCTTTTAACAAATGACTTCCCCGACTACATCCAAAACCTATTCATCACTTGTATCATGTATGCTGATGACACTACTCTCCTCTTAAATAACAATGCAGCAGACGCCATTTATGCAATTGCAGTCTTAGCTATGGCCCTGAACTACTGCAAAACCAATGACCTGGTCATGAACCCAATTAAAACTACCAAAATTAATTTCAGCACAAAACATGACCCTATCCCTGACATCCTAAACATCTTGGACCAAATAAGTACTAAATTTCTTGGAATAACTCTTGACAAAAACCTAAATTGGACTGAACATAACAACAATGTCTGCAAAAAGATGAGCACTGGACTCTATGTGGCGAGGAGATTAAAATGGACAAGTAACCTAGAGGCTGCTAAGATTGCATACTATGCACTAATTGACTCCCACATGAGATACAGAATTGCGGCATGTCAAAAGGATGTCAATTGAGGATGCCAAACTGATTTCAAAGCCACTACACTGTATGTGTATGGGTGGGTCAATACCACTGTATGTGTATGGGTGTGTGGGTGGGTCAATACACTGTATGTGTATGGGTGGGTCAATACCACTGTACGTGTATGGATGTATGGGAAATCTATTAAATAACATGTAAACAATAAATTATATATAAACATTCTTCATCATGGTTAAAAAATGTTCATATACCCACCCGCCCACCCATACACATACAGTGGTATTGACCCACCCGCCCACCCATACACGTACGGGTTGAAATCATTTGATCATCAGCTGACAACCTCAAAAGGGTACTTACTACCCAAAAAAAGGCAATAAGAGCTCTAGCTGACCTAAACCAAGAAGAGAGCTGCAGGCAAGCATTCAAAACACTCGGAATCCTGACAGCCACCAGCCTCTACATCCTTCAAGTAATTCTTCATGTTGACAGTCTTAATCTTGAAACAAACCAGGACGTCCATGACTACAACACAAGACATGCAACAAGATATATTCTCCCCTGACACCGGACAGCCCTCTATGAAAAACCTCCTTCATACATTGGACGCAAACTGAAGAATCTTCTGCCAAACAATCTCCAAGCTTTGTCTGGAAAAATCCTCAAGCAAGAACTTCAAAAGTACCTACAGGACAACCTAGTGTACACTTTGGACGAGTTCCTGGGACTACTACAATGAAACAATGCAGTTTTTGACATAAATCCAATTCTTGATGTTTTCGGATTTGTAATGTACAAATAAATAAATAAATAACCCAAGTAATAATTTTCTGAGAGTATTAATTTTTTTAGTTTTCTTTTCTTATTTAATACAACATTTTGCCATTGTATTGACTAAAATATGATTTTCTCATCATTTTAAATCAGACCAACACTACGTGGTTCGGATTCCACGTAAAGCTGTAGGTCCCATAGTTGCCATGGCTATTGGGCTATTAATAAATAGTCCTTTCTGAGCTAAGTCGAACTCAGATAGTAACAACTACACTCGTTCACGTACACTCATTCACTCCTCATATTCGCCCATATCTCTATGATCAGCGTCTTTAGAGATGAATAATGAATACATTGTTATTGTAACTTTTATCTATTTTTATTTTGATCTGTGAATTACTTTGTTCTTTGGACTTTGCTGTATACTAATACTTTTTATTTGATTTAAAAGTTTTACTAAACACAATATTAACCCTCAATCCGACAGTTACATTTTCCGTTGTTGTAGGGTGATTTTTTTGCAAATTTACAGTTTTTATAAAATTCATTAAAAAATGTTAAAATTACATAAACCTACTCGTGTTTGGTATCATTTTACTCACAATGAATCAGGGCATCTTTTAGGTACAAAATATGAAATATTAGAAAGCAAATTTGTTTATAGAACCTCATACCTCAAAAAAGACTTTAACAAAGTGAAAGGGGTGGAAAAAATATTATAATAATAAATTTAACATTCTAAGACAGCCAAAATATTATAAATTTTTTCTAGTTTTAGAAAGGAATTCTTTGTGAATCCCTCTTGTCTAAGAAAGGTAAACTTGGTTTAGCGAAACTGAACACCAAAACAGTATTTGTGCATTTTGTACTTATATTGTAATAAATTTGTATTGTGTAATGTTCACAAACAGTTTTATTACCATGGAAACCAATTTCTAAAATTTACTTAACCCGGGAGACGTCTCGCCCTTTCATCATACGTTAGTGGTCGCATGTATAGGAAAATTCTAACACTTGACTTTCCTTACTTAATAAAGTTATTTTTAGAAAGTTTAAAAATTTATTCTCATTACATTACAGGATACACATCTATTGAGTACTATTTAATTAGAAAATGAGTATTATATATTTTTTTATAAAAGGATCAAGGAAAAACGAAATAGTTTATTTGAGTAGTTTTACTATTATAAAACAAAGTACTGTGGTATAAATATACATTGAATGTAACAAAATGTTGTCATTGCCGTGTGTTACTAATTACAGCTATCACTTTGTCCAACTCAAAATTAAACTATCGTTATTTTTAAAGCAAATTTTTACTGTTACAAGAAAAAATATAACACTGATACAACACTATCATGATATAACATATAAATATATACATTACATTATTTACAAATATAAACAATATTCATAAAACCCAAACGTAATTGGTCGTGCCGCTAGTAAATTTCTAACACTCGCTTGAATGTAACTACTAGTTAGTTACACATTCGATTCCAACTGATTGGCAGGAAGTGCTTAACTTTGGACATCCCCCACCACTCCCCTACAATGAATCATCACGAAAATACTTCAGTCAGATATCACATAAAGTCATTTACAAATTAGATGCTCATTCTCCTTCAATGAAAAAAAAAAAATCAATACAATTTATTTTGTTGGAAAATATCTAACAGCATGTTACTTCCGGGTTAAAATATTTGGTGAACACTACAGACCTCAAACTAGTATTAAGATTTACACAAAAACACATCTAAAAAAACATATATTTTTGAAATGATTATCTCAGTGTACATAGGGCTGAAACCCAGAAATTCATTGAAAATCAATAAAATTTTTGCAGGATTTTTTAACATATTATATATTACAAATTTGTTCACTACTGTCTAGTTAATTTTTGCATGGCTTGTCAATATTTATCAGAAATGACACAGAAAAGTTGTATCAATTTGCAATTCAAATAATGGGGAAGCAAACATTTTTTTAGATCCCGCACATTGCTGAACATTTTTGTTGTACTAGATATTCTTCTTCTTTCCTACTGTTACCTTCGTTTTAGAAACAAAACAGGCATACCATTCAATACAGTAACTATTCCTGTTTTCAATGCACTAACAAGGTTTTATGATATTAAACATTATTTGCATTCAATAGATTTTACCAATAGTATTCATTTACAAAACATTTTCTAAATATTCTATTACTTTTGCTATAGTTATATCTGTTAACTGATAATCATAATGTGGGATATATAGTATGTAACCATATTGTAAATTATCGTTGTTAATTGCTAAGTACCACAGAAGGAAAGGAAGATTGTTAATACTAATACTACTATGTTAGTAGTTTAATTACAGGACCAGTGTTTATATAAGCCGTTTTTTGTTAATATAACTTCTCCCATATTCCTTGACCAATTTAATGAGTTGAGGCGTCAAAATATTTGCTTCTGTTTGTAGTTGTGCAATAAGGTTTTAATTCTACAGTATTTTCACCCTGAATAGGAAACTCTCAAAGTACGTTTTCGGCGATAAGAAAACATGGAGATATTAAATGAATTGAAAAGTAACAGCTGTTCATATGTAAATAATTATTTCTGAAAAGTTTTAACACCTGTTGGAATATAAACAATGGTGTTTTTAGTATTGAGGTTAGATCTTTCATACTTAATTTTAAACCAGGGAAGGCTGTAAGCAAGGTTTTATTCACATTCAATTTTAGGGTTCCGCTCTACTGAACTTGAAGGTTTCAATAGTAATCTAATGTAGTTATTTTATTTAGTTAAAAAAAAACAAATGAAATGAAAATGTTTGAAATAGGCGTGTTGAAAACGTCAAAGTAATATCATTGGGTGCTTAGAATAATAAATAGGTATCAACGCAAGTAACATGAGAGAGAAACCTATTTATTTAACGTGAGAGAGATACCTGTGAACAAATTTAATATTGTGATTTTACGTTATATAGTTACTCTACTATTATTTGCAGTCAAAAGTCACAGAGTGACTGAGGCCAAACGCTGAGGTGTAACGAGCGCAGTGAGAGACGGGGTTGGCACACGCAAAGCAGGCAGGAATGTCCCCTAGTAAGTTCTATTGTGCTCTCAGTACATTATCTAAAACAGCATTGGTTTAGTAGTTGCCATCAGGTCTATCTACAAGAAAATGTTAAGATGTTTATGTTGGTGTTTCAGGTGTTGTTCAGGGAAGAGAACTTAATATTAGACTTATCGGTTAGCTGAACATTTGGTCAAACTATGTAGTTCGGATTCTATAATAAGCTGCAAGTTCCTTCATTACACTGACTATTGGGCAATTAATGAATGACCCTTTTTTAAATAGATCAGTCAACTTAAGTTTTTAACAAAGAATACACTAATCACACCTGATATTTACTAATAACTAAAGAAGTGATGTCTTTAGGGCGAGAGTAAGTAAAAATCATTATACAACTTAGATTTTCTGCTCAGAGAGACTTGTAAATAAAAGCCCAATTACAATAACCGTTATTAGTCAGCATTGTATTGTACTATTGATCAGTTATTGATTGATAGAATTGTACCAAGAACCTTTGGCATATAAAATTGAGATTGAACAATCTAATCTAACGGCCAATTAAGCAGTCAAAGAGTTCATATAGACTCATTTTTTGTTACAAACAAAGCATTTACTGAAGCTATTATATTGAAACAGCATTAATCTAAATACTACATGGACACTCAGAACGTTGCCGAGTCAATCAGGTTAGGATCTTGTCTCAGAATCACCTGACAAGGCACCATGAGTTTTAAATTCACTAACATTTCCTATCTTATCCCATCTTATTAAATCTCCCACCCTAATTCCACCAGTCTAATTATATTACGGCTTAATCAAAATGACAACGAATTTTTTTATAGTTATACTGAAATGAAACATCGTATTGTGGCATTTTCACTATGGCTGGTTGTAATTTGATTTTTATAACAAGTGACTTTAAAAATAGCATTAGCTTATAAATCCATGCCTTCTTATACAAAAATGTAAACTTGAACTGTGCGAATGTATCCATGTATATAAACTAGTTTTACAATATGGTCAAACTATTACAAAGAGGACGTCCATAGGATGAAATGTCTGTTTTATTATTAAAACAATATTTGAATTATCATGAAATAACTTGAAGCTTCAACATGAATAACCTGATATTCTCACCATATATATTTTTCATAGTACTTAAGATGACTATTGGTTTGCCTTCAATTAAAATAAAAAAATTTTCCTACACTAACAAAAACTACTAAGTTCTCTTCTCTCAACAATTATAAAATAAAACTAGGGGAAAAAACAATGTTACACCATCTTTTAAAGAGCTGAAATATCACAACACATAGAGACCACTCAAAAACATGACATACTTCTCCCAAGAAAGTTCCGACTAGACTCTGTACAGGAATTTTATAAAAGAAAAAAATTTAAATATATGAGAAATGGTTAAAACAGCCAGACACTTGATAATATATGAAAAGCTAAGCATCTAAGACAGATCAAATTTAGACACGACATAAATGCTTGTAGAAAACGAAATGTTATTAATGGCTAGAAATCGGTTTATAACAATTTCTGAATCTTTTTCTTCTGGACTATGAATTTGATAACTGATGATTCTCGGTTCTTTCCCTTTATTACAGCTTCCATCATTTAGATTATATGATCTTGAATTGTCTGTTTATTGGTCAGACAACATTAGTGTTTTGAAAATACAGTACAACTTGATAGTTCAACACTTAAATGATTGGGGATGGGGGTATTGAAGTATGGAAATGTAAAACTACAGTATAAAGAATTTAAAGTAGGCATAAAATAATTATTTTTATAAAACAACTCGCGTATTTATCAAACGATTAGCAATTTATCAAAAATTTAACAAGTTATTTATTACTGTAAAACTTTAAGCCTTACTTAATTGGTATACAGTTACAGCATGTATTAAAGTATGGACAGTACAGTACTTACTAAGGACAGGTAATACTAAAAAACTAGTAAATTGTAATTGTTATTCACTAAGAATTTTAATACTGTTATTTTGTCAATCTGCACCACGCTGAACCATGCACAGCCTGCCGTGGGTAATAAATAATCTTGCCACATCAGGTCGCCATGGTCAGTGTCTAAGTAGAAAAATGGTCCCAGTATCAAGTGTCAAACTATCGAGGTTGTACTATAAGTCTCTTAATTCTTTCTTTTCAAAGCTTTCAATTTGTAACTCTAGCTATGCGCCATTACAGAAATTTAAAAAGTAATATTATTAGGTACTGTAATAATATTTAAGATTTATATAGACTAATAATGGAATTAATTACAGTATCCTTGAATTTTATTCAAATTTGCCCCACTTATTAAAAACTATATTCAAAATTATTCTGTCTACAGGACAAAAAATACCTACCAACAAAACGTATGAAATTATTATTCTTGTTAATTCAAATATTGTAAGTTTCAATGCTGTTAATCATTAAAAAAATGACATTATAGGGAAAATGTTGAGAATATTCCAAATGATTACAATAATTGTATTTGTTCCCAATTAAAACACCATTACAAAAGTGTTATCTCTGACAGCATACAATTTATGAGAGTGACGATAACCACACAGGTACAAGCACAGATAAGTGGCATTAGTTCACACCATATGTGCCAAAGTCAAATATTATGAAATGATACTGGTTACTTTACACAAGAAACTGGAGCATAGGTCTGGCAGTACAAGCGAGGTTACATGTACATCTAAATGTAATGTCAAACTTAAAAATAAAATCAACTACAGTACTATTTCTAAGATTCAATGGCAAGTAGTGGCAGACTAATCAAACTGTAGTTACAAAATAAAAAAATTGTATACTTTAAAATACCTTTGTAAAGTGTAAATTATTTGTACTTTTAAAAAATAATGATTTTGGTTCATTAATAACTATTCAATTTTCTATAAGCATTTGACAGAGTTGGCTGTTCAAATTTGTAATCTTTGCTAAAAACCATTTAATGAACATAATATATAGGTATATAAATACACCATCATCTACCATTCAAAAGTGAAGAAAATAAAATGGTTTACATTTTTTACTATATTATAAGTTTGAATATTAGCTGAAAAATTCAATTGTTTTTCAATTTGAAAATAATATGTAAATAAGTTATATACATAAAAATAATTAATAGTCCATCATTTGTGGAAATGTAGTCTTTGTTACAAACTAAGGCTGAATATTTCTAAGAGAGTGCAATTAATTGATAGCCTAATGACGAAAAAACAACAAGAAACTAAAACATTAAATGTAAATCTTGTTGTGTATGTTCTATTGAACCAAGATTCTTGTTAAGATGGTTTTCAAATGTTTACACAAGTCATAGTCCAAGACAAGAGAGAATTAGGTTCTAAGTCCACGCAGTCACCATTCACAGCCATAGCCGACTGACACACATTACTGTACCACTTCATGAGTTTTCATGATAATTTACCATCTAAAAGCTCTATGTAGTGACTCACTTACTGACACTAACTGTCAAGGCACTCGGTATGAAGCCTCCAGGAAAATTCAGAAAATTTTACTTTTTCTAATAAACAATATGGCAGCATTTTTTGCTCCAAAATGGCTCCAATGTATTTCTAGCGGGAAAATTTAAAAAAATAGTTTTTTTTTACTTAAATTGAAAAACACTTGAGTAACATTTTCAAAACTTGACAGGTATGTACACGTGACAGATATTCGCCTCACTTCTGAATTTTAGCTTTAAAACTAAAAAATTTAGAGTATATTGGAGGCCCAAAAACCAGTTTGAAAAAATTTAATTTATTCTGACTCTTTCCTTTTCCGTTAATTCACCAACAGCCCTTTCGTTTTGTTTCCGTTTATTAAACACATGGTAAATGCTGAAAACATTTTGTAACGTTCATTTCGTTTTGATTTTGTCCCTCTATGAGTACATAATATGGTGGTGGAGAATTAACAGAAAAGAGCCAAAAGAAGTATCAATTAAAGTTATTTTTCTACTGAATCCAAATTTACCACCAGATCTGCAAAAAGGTAAACATTATGGGGTTTCTGCTTTAAAACCCTTAGTTTTTACAAGTGTCCCCTAGTTTTACAAAAATCCTAGAGTCTTACAAAAAATCCTCTAGTTTTACAAAGATCCTACTCTACAATACTTTCTTATTACCCCAAAATTATTTTTAACAAGCTTACATGATGATGTACAAGATTTTCTTCTGATAAACAGTTACATAATTGCTTGTCATGTACAGCGGTTATTGTATTGTAAAAATAATGATTTGAGAAATTAAAGTCTCTGAATGCTACGATTTAAAAAACTCATTTGGATTGAAAATTGAAGGATTAGACTCATTAAATTCATTTGTTGAAATTAAGACTTTAAAATGCTATAACATTTTTAAAAGAACAGTAAGCATTATTTAAAAATGTACTAAAAACAAAAACCAATGCACGTTTTATTGTGTGTTCATCAACCCACCTCTTTCTTTATCTTTAAATTGTGCTTTATGAGAACAGTTTTTCAGATAAGACGTACATATAAATAATTTTAAATAACTGTTAAGGTATTTACAGTTGTTTTAATTCCAGTAATTTCACTATTACAACCTAATTTTGTAATGTTACAAGAAAAGAGTCTATAAAACTTGAAAATACCAGAGTTTACTAAGGCTGAAATCCTTATAACGTTTTGAGTTTCCTCAAATAACCATTAAATTACAAAGTCTTTTAGATTTAAATGAGCTTGTAGAAAACTCAAATTTTTGTATTAGGATGAACTATGGTAAAACAAGTGATTAGCAAGTGTTTTTATTCGCTGAGAAACTGATTTTATATATTTATGGAGAACATTAGAATTATAAAGACAATTAGGAACGGCCTGACATTTAATTCAATATATTGACTTGCATTACAAAAAAATTCTACTATTCTATCACAAAAGTATTTTTTTTTTTTTAGAAAAAAAAGTAATCAAGTCTTTGGATGAGTGACTTAAGGAGTTTATAAAATTATTTTGGCAAATTTGCCAACTTTCCACATTTTATGAAAGCTATTAATGGTTTTACATTAATGGCTTAATGATGTTCATAGCTTTACATGAAAAATCCAACCCACAAAATGTAAATAATCAATTTCTATTGTTTATATTTTTATATATGTTTGTATATATTATATATGGTGAAAAAATTATCTATTCAAATATTTCCTCCAAGAATGTTGGGAGGTATTTTTCTATTAAACAAAGGTAACAAGTTATGAGTTATGTCCCTTCAACTTTATTTTCTTACCTAGTATTACCATCTTTGTAAAGCAAATTTCTATGTTACTAATAATATTTAGATTTGTGTTTATTGATATGAATACTGAAAGAAAAAAAACCACATTGACCGCATTACACAGTTATATTAGTCTTTGTACAGATTCAATTTTCATGCTGTTATAAAACCCGTATGATAGAAATTGATTGTGATCTCCCTGATATATATTTTTAGCCCTTCCAAGCGCCATAAAATGTTGAAATTTGAAGTGTAACTAGTAACTAACTACAGAAAATTTCAAACAATTACAAAAACTTAATAAATAGATATTTTAGTTTTAAAAATCACAAATTTCCCATCAAATTCTTAAAGCATGGTGACCTTGACTGTACATAACATAGCTTTATTCACATGGCAGTTGATTCAAGAAAACTTAATTGTAAAATACATACATGGCATATTGTTTTATTAGAAAAATGAAGATTGTAACATTATCATTCATCTTAAAATATTCCTAAGGGGTAGAAACCGCCCCTAAAAGATTGTTCCATAAGGATAACATTGGGTTGATTTTAGTAAATTAATATCAGCTGTTTTGTAACATATTAATTTTCTATGTTATATTAATTTTCTATGTTTTACATTATGTATCATATTGATGTATTAAAAGAATTTACAATTAATTATTAATTACACTTTTTATACATATTATTTCCCTATACAATTACGTATAAAATCTATTTGGGAAATTTACGATATTGAGATAACTTTGTTGAAATTACCCTAAAGACGTATATGGTTTTCTAGATCTCCAACTTTGTTGTCTAGAAAAACGACAGCATGAAGAACTTTTATATTGACGTGATGGTTTAGAGGGAACCACAGGGGAAGGGTAAGCAAGCGCAGAGAATAACCATGTAGTGAAGTAAGAGCTGTCGGCTAATAAAGTTATACTATCCAAATAACAATCATTCATTTATGTGTGTGTTTGTGAGAATGTTATGATTAATCATGACGTGAAATGTTTGGGCATTGAGGAAATTTTGTTTTTAAGTTACATAACTTTCATCAGTGTAAAAAGTATAATTGAAGGAAAAAACATAATTAATCTACAAGAGATACTTGATAGAATACTGCGTTTTTACAGAACAAATTAATTATCAAACCTTTCCATTCTGATGTATGGGGTATATCAGTTTTAAGTTTATATTTTTCTGGCTGGATGAATTTTTTTACTATGCTAGTTTTTTTATATAAAAGTAATATTAATGCATAAAAAAGTCATTTTATAATGATCTCTTGTCTCAATATTTTTGTTTTATAAACTGGAAAACAAACTTTAATTAGATTAAAAAATTAGTCAAATGTATATGTGTATGCATTTATGAAATGATAAACACTTAACCCAAGTACATATAAACATACAATTTCTACAACGTTTCTCAGGCAAACTTGCTAATAACTTGAGATAACATTATCAGCTGGCCTTTACAAAAGTCGTCCCTCATAAAATAGCAACCTACAACTTTTTGATCCTTTAAAACCCTTAGCATATCACACCTCTAAGTAAGGGTACATCAGGGGGTTTGGGACAGAACCCCAATGAGCATATATTTTTATATTTTAAAGAAGCTGGCCTTGACTCTTAGTTTTTATCAGTAATGTTTACCTTGTACTGTGTACTGGTTCTCCCCGTTACTCTGTCTAAATAAGTTCTCTGCACAGTTCAATAGTCTATGAGGAATGGGTAGAGATAAGTTTAAGAGGGGTTTCACTTGTTAAAAAAAATTTGATTTTTGCAAATAAACATGAAGAGGACCTTTACTGATGGATACTAAAATCAAATCACTGCTTAAATTTTTTAGTTCAACCTAAAAAAACAATAATCCAAATTTAGCAAAATGTTTAGATACAAAATTTAATTTGGTGTAGTTAATTGACTTTTTTTAATACATACTGTTACCTCATAAAACAGGTTTACTTTTGAGACAAATTACTCGAACCTGAAATTCGACAATGAATGGCTTGAGTTTCTGGTACATAATGTAAAAATCTGTTGTTCAATTTAAAATCTGACAAAATGTTTTAAGTAAGGAAAATTACATTTTTTACAACTTCAAACTCTTAACTTTTTCTGTACCTCAAACTGTGATTTAATAAAGGGGGTTTACATTTGAAAATGGTTTTGGTAACCATATTGGTCTATGCCTATCTCTTAAAAATGCTTACATACATAGTTTCCAATTTTAAAAGTGGAAGCAATATATTTCAATCTTTCTTATACTCTTGTTATTAAGGTGATATAAATTAAAATACTTACAATTATTGTTATCTTTAGGAGAATGTTTTTGAAACAACTACTATTCCCTGATTAGAACATGATGTACCCGTCCTATATAAAAATCTTTGAATGAAAATTCCCACACAAGAGTTACAAAAGAGTCTATTTTTTCCAAGGTCAACCTTGAA